>PVKU01009948.1:0-56906 GCA_004027475.1 Anoura caudifer | reverse complement strand
TTTTTTTTTTTTTTTTTTTTTTTTTTTTTTTTTTTTTTTTTTTTTTTTTGTTTGTTTGTTTGTTTTATCTAGTGGCGGCTGTTACGTAGTGAGGGGTGGAGCCTCAGGTGTTCCCCAGGGCAGGGCAGCCCAGTTGCTGGGAAGTGACGCTGTATGTGGGGGCGGGGTCTGAGAGGAGATAATGGCGGTTGCTTTACTCTCTCTCAGATTCCAGTTCCTTTCACCGCTTCCCCTTTGCCTGGATTATCCGCAAGTGAATGTGGGACCACCCGGTCAGCCAGCTGCCTTGTGCAGCCTCACTGGTTCTGCACAGTTGCTGCCCTGTGTCCGGGGTCTGCTAGTCGCTGCCTGTGCACCTGGGGGCTGTCAGCCGCTGCTGTCTGCGTGCCCGTCCGCACCTCCGCTTTTTCCTGCTGCGACTCCGCCCCTCTTACCTGTCTGGATGAATCGTTGTTGGACTTCCAAACAGTTTGATTTTCTGAGATCTGGTTGTTTTCTTATTTCTAAATCTTTGTTGTCCTTAATTTGGTTGTGAGAAGAGACACAGTGTGTCTGCCTATGCCTCCATCTTGGCCGGAAGCTGTGTTTGTTTTTTTTTAAACAACCCTTTCTTGACCACACTGTCTCTTCCAGCTACAATCCAATTTTTCACCTTGAAAAAGTTGTTTCTATTCATCTTCAGTTCTCCTATTCTCTTCTGAACCTATTCTAATGAGCCTTTCAGCCCCATCCCTCTACTAAGAGTGCTCTCATCAGAACCACAAAGTTTAATTCTTACTTGACCTGTTAACAGCATTTGTTGCAGTGGATGCCTCCTTCCTTGAAATACTTTTCTGCTGTGGTTTCTGGGACACCACACTCTGCTGCTTTCCCTCCTACCTCCTTGTCTTCTTCTCAGTCTCCTTTGGTTCTTCCTCATTACTTCTACCTTTTGATACTGGACCATCCCCATGGGATCTCTGCTCTTCATTCTCATTCTCTTGGTGACCCCATCTCATCTCATAGCTTTCAGTACCATATGTGTGCTGATGACTCCCAGATTTTTATCTCTGAAACTCCAGGCTTGTATATCCTACTGTATATTCAAGTATATATTTTGTTGGCATCTCAAACTGAACTTCTCCCCAAACCAAGCTCCTGATCTTTACCCTGCCCCATCTGCCCTCTGCCTGTCTTGTAGTTATCCACATCTTAGTACATAGTAAATAGCATCTTCCTCCATCTTTCCAGTTGCTCATCCAACAGTTGGAATCATGCCTGTCTTTCACACACCACATCTGAGCCATCAGGAAGTCTTGCCAGTTCCGTCATCAAAATATAACCAGACTTTGACCACTTTTTATCACCTTTAGTGATTTAAGTCTCGACCAGCTCTTCTGAGTTATTAAAGTAACCTTTTTTGCTCTTGCCCCCTCATAATCTGTTCTGAGTACTATAGCAGGAGTGATCCTTTAAAAAGGTAAGTCAGGTTCTTGTCTCCTAGTCAGAACTTACCCATAATACCTCATCTTGCTTAGAGTAAAAGGCCAAGTCTGTCAAAGTCCTTAATAAGTTCTTGGATCTCTTCTTTTTTTTCCCTCTCTGACCTCATTCTTAACTTTTTGCTTAGTCCTTTCTGGCCACAGTGGCCTTCTTGCTGTTTCTTAACATGTCAGGCATATTCCTGTCTCAAGTCTCTTGCATTTGCTCTTTGCCCTGCCTAAGGATGCTGTTTCTCAGATCTTTGTGGCTCCATCTTTCTTAGATCTTGGCGCGTATCTCCTCTTTCCAGGGAGGCCTTCCCTTACTATCTTATTGAAATGGCAGCTCCTCCTTCATTGGCCCTCCTGGGCTCCCTTTTCTATCCTCCTTTTCTCTGTACTTTTTAAACCATTTAGCTTATAAATTCATTTTGTTTATTGCCCTTTTCCCTTTACTAGAGTATAAGCCCCATTAAGGCAAGGATTAATGTTGGTTTTGTATTCTGTACCTGACGCTAAGTAGGCACTTGCATATTTGTTGAATGAGTTGTTCTTTTATTAGTTGTAGTCTGTTACTTTGTAAAGGATGCAATAGCTGTAGTGTTTTGATAGAGAATACTATGCACCTTGAAGTCTATGATATATTTATTCCTGTTTCTTTTCCTGAGTATCTTTTCTTAAGACTTCTGATAGGCTTTATTGTTAATTTTTCACCATGAGTTTGAGTCCTTATGTACTGTGCATAATCTGTGTCGCACTGAAGGATATAGATAAAGGATACAAGACCCTGGCCTTTAAGAGCTTATAGTCTGTTGGGAGGTGATGGATAGAGATACACACACACACCCCTCCCCCCCCACGAAAAGGAATTTATTGATTAAAAAATTGTGTATTCTTATATGTTTAAACTTCAGGCACCTTCAAAGTACTCTCCATTTGATGCAATATACCTATTGAGATATTATTTTCCCCTGCTCACAACATTTTTTGAACTCACTGATTTTGATGCCTTTTAGTGCTTCTCCTGTTCTTTTGTTTCACCTCAGTGGCAAAATGTTTCCCTTTGAGGACTTTTTCATCTGGGGAAACAAAAGTTGCTTGAGTGAGATCTGGTGAATAGGGAGGGTGTAGCACAGGGGTCATGCCATTTTTGGTCAAAACCTGCAGAACACTCAGCCCAGTGTGGGCAGGTGCACTCATAAGTCACCCATCATGAAAAGGGCAAACACGTAGAGTCTTACAAAAAAATTCACTGAAGCCCAGTGCAGGCTCTCTCACAGCGATGTTAGCTGGTGCCCTGGTAGAGATGTATTCCTAGAACACTCACCTAGCGGGGGAAGGCTGTGCTACCAGGGGCCTGCCCTCCAGAAGATAATTCCAGTTTTGGGGGGGGGTCGTGTGTGTGTGTATAAAATCTCTTTTAACTACTTACATATATATGTAGGTAAATATATTTACCTACATATATATGTGTAGATATTTACATATTTACAAACAGATGTAAGTACTTACATACACATGTGTATATCTAAATATATTTTATAAATTATATATGCAAGTACTTAAAAGATAAAATGGTGTAGGAAGTCAGAAGAGCAAGAAATTATTTCCAGGTAAGGATACTAGGGAAGAGACTTCAGAGAGACTGTGGATTGTGATATCTGTGCTGAGCCCCAGAGAGTAAATAGGATTAGATGATGAGAAAATGGGGAAGAGAATTCCATATGGAGGGAATAGAAATACATTAGCAAAGTAAGAATGCTCAGGATTGCTGTGGGAAAGAACAGGTGGTTCACTTAGTTAAAGACAGGGAACATGAACGAGCTTGGTAGAGTGTATGTTTGCAGAGGAATGTTGGAACCACTGTTGGAGGGCCTCGAATGTCAGAATGAGGAATTCAAACTTCGGTCTGTCAACAGTGAAGCTTCTGTGAAAGGTTTTTAAGCAAAAGTGTAGGGATGACATTATTAGGGCTATCTGTATGAATTTGACAACTTTGTGTGAAAAGAGAAACTGAAATGAATACACTGATTAAGATAGTGTTGACTAGTTTGAGAAAAAAGGTGATACAGGTAGTGGAAATGGGTATAGTAAGAATACCTTGGAACTAATGAAACTTGGTAATGGATTGTGAACAACAAATCTACTAGGTTTCAAGCCTAGTCCATCAGGCACTTGGGGAACCTAAGAGAAGTGGGATTGAGAGACAAGTTTGGTTTAATTTTTAAATAGATGTTATTTATTTATTCTCAGAGAGAGATGGAAAGGGAGGGAGAAAGAGAGGGAGAGAAACATTGATTGGTTGCCTCTTGCACATGCCCTGACTGGGGACTGGCCCACAACCTAGGCATATACCCTAACTTGGGAATTGAACCGATGACCTTTCACTTTGTGGGCCAGTGCCCAGCCAACTGAGCTATGCCAGCCAGGTAAAGTTTAGTTTAGTTTTGATGCTGAGTTTGCAAGTGTGGTGACATCCAGGTGATGCTTGTTCTAATGAGGAGAAAATCAGGAATTTTTTGGAAAGGTTGAGCATCTGTGGCTTTATGCCGTCGTTTTGATACAGCTGACTCCCAGAAGGAGGAGTGAGACTTGATTGCCGAATATGTTACCGAGGTCTGAATCTAGACAGTTGATTTGGGAAACTTCTGATAAGGCATCCAGACTTTTGATTTGTAAGTGGTTCTACTTGTTTTACTAAGTTTGTTAGATAAATTGCTCTGCGTTGTAAAGCCCTTCATGTGTTCTCAGCAGCTTGATACAACTTAAATGTTATCCTTTGAGCTTCCCATTGGCTATGGATATCTAAGCACTGTCTGTCTTATTTCTTGAAACCAATACATCAGAGTCCCATCTAGTCACCTTCATCACTGTTGAGGTCACTTTAATCTTGCCATACTTTCTTTTGCCCCTTAGGACTTAGAGGCACGTTGGAGGAAGACAAACCTTCTACCCTAATTAATGGTAGTTAAGGTGTTTGTTGCCAAAACATTTTTTTAACAACTTGCGCTAAACAAAATGCCAGAAGATATCAGAGGATTTAACTTCTATTCCAGACAAATTCAAGAACAGATTCAGGTTGTTTTGGAGTCATATATCCTGTTTAGAGCCTTGTAGCAGAAGTTTTTAACCCGAAGATTGTAGTACAAAAGAATTATTTGCAAAATAATGTTGATTAATGTATATAATTTTTATTTATAGGCTATCTAATGATGCATTATATTTATTTTTACATTTAATGCATTTTTAATAGTTGAATAAAAAGACAGTTTATTAGTTAAAGTTTTATAGTTCTCACCAGCTTGGTTTAGAGTGGTGACCTTGAACTTAACCACATTAGTTATCTCTGAATAAAGTCTTTTTCTTTGTGCTTAGCTCATAATGTCAGTGAATGATTGTTGCACTGACGTTATAGGGTCTGTTTTTTGTTTCCAGTAAATAGTCAGTAGGAGCAGTTACCCTGAAACAAGAAAATTTTCCATTTTAGGATAACTTTTATTTTCAGCTCACTGGAGGTGTGGTGGTGTTTAATTTGTCAGATTTAGCATATATTGTAGTTAAAATGTTTCTTTTAATCTATGCAGTTTTATTGCCACGTAATTTTGTTTGCAAAGAATATAAAGTATAACATCTTAAACTTGTGAGAAACCTGTCAATCTTTTGGCCCTGCTTTGGTCTTTGACAGCTGTAGAACTTAAGGAATACCTAGAGTGGTTGAGGGATTTATCCAAAATAACACACCTAACTAGTGGCAGAGTTGGGATGTGAAATGGGTATCTTGACCTCCAGGCTTGGATGCCTTTCTACCATGTCAGGCTGTTTTCTTAGAAATGTGGACCAGAAAGCTTTGAATAAACTCAGTTTGACGGGTCACATTGCTGGCACTGAATGATGTTTAGTAGGAACAATTAGGATATTTTTTCCTCGTTCCTTCTTTTATTTTTTTTTTATCCTCACTTGAGAGCATCTCTCCATTGCTTTTAGAGAGAGAAGGGGGTGGGGGGAGGGAAGAAAAGGAAGAGAGAAAGAGAGAGAAACCTTGATTGGTGGCCTTCTTGCATGCACCCCGACCCAGCATCGAACCCAGAACCTGGATATGTGCCCTGTCTGGGAATTAAACCCATGTTCAGTCTGTGGGAGACACTCCAACCAACTGAGTCATACCTGCGACAGCCCTCATTCCATCTGAAAATTGATTTTTTTAGATTAACCACTTTAAATTGAATAGTTCAGTGGCATTTTTAGTATAGTCACAATGTTGAGCAACTAAAACCCCTGACCCATTAAGCAGTTTGAAAATTTTTTAAGCAATTAAAATAAGAATCTTTATGACAAGGTCAGTGGTAGCAAGTTTGTATTATAGGTCATCCCTAGTATTTGCTCCCTGTATCCAATTCCCAGTGAGACGTAGAGAGAATCCTCATTATTATTTGGTAGTAAATGTGTTACTTATAAACATTGGCAACATTACAAAAGAAAATGTCAGGTACATAATGATTAAGAGAACTAAAAACAGGCATGCATCATGCAAATTATCTCTAATCTTCACACTAGCCTTTCAGAATGGCTACTATATTTCAGATGATAAAAGTAAGCCTAGTTCAGCAAGTCTAGAATCACTTAACTGGTAAATTGTGCACCTGGGGTTTGAATCCATGTCTGTTTGATTCCAAAAGTTGGGTGTTCTCTTCATTACATCTGGGGACTTAGTATAGCTACTGTCTTAGCAGGACAGTGCCAGGGGTGTCCAACCTGTGGCTCATTGGCCTCCTGATGGTGAATGCAGCCTAACAAATTTTTGATTATGTGTTGTATTTGGTGTGTGGCCCAACACAACTCAGAGATGTCACAAGGTTGGTCACCTCTGAAAGGGGAGTTGAGTTTGTTGGTCCTGATAGTATCTGTAGTATTAGCCACTCTCTCCTGACCAGTTAGGATCTGTATTCCATAAGGGAAAAGCTAAAATGGGAAATAACCTTTGGAAGTTTCTAATGGACATAATTATAAACAGAACTTGCAATGTAGCTTCTGAGATTTGCTCTTACAAGTTCTCAATTTTTTCTTTTCATTTATTTTTAGTGAATTGTTACTTGATTTGATTTTAAAATCATACATTGATTTGATTGAGTAGTTAATGATTAGTCTCAACAGTACTGGAACTTGGTTGAATTCCCGTTTTGAGATACTTTTAAAAAGTGGTGGCTCACTTCCAATGAAGAAGAACTCGAACAATTTTGTAATTACACTTTGCCCCTATTAAAAAGCAAAGCTCATTTTAGCTTTTTTAAAGTTTGAAAGAACTTTTAGTAGGCCATTTTCAGTATTTCTTGGAAAGTGGCTAGAAGTCACCTCGTAAACCTTGTGATTTTTCCTACTCTGCTTTGAATGACACCACATTATCTTCTCAGCGATAGACACTGGAGTAATTTGTTTCAGTGTGCTGGGGTTGGGGTAAAAAGGTGGTGTCACATACAGAACAGCTTCCTGGCTACTTTCAGCAGAAGAGCTCTTTCTAGGTTTAGTACAGCAGTAGCAGCCATCTCAGATGTTCAGGGTTTAAGTGTATTGATAGTTACCTAAAGAAATAAGAGATTTTTCACAATGACCTTGTGACTTTTGCTAATGTCTAAACAATACATATTTCCATAAGTAGATTTTAAGCTTTAAAAAACTTTTATTTAAAATTTAAAACACACGCTTGCAACTTGGCTCAAATATTACGCATTATTTCTCTGTTTTGACCTAGAGATGAGGTATCATTTTCTCTAGAATCAGCAAAAATGTGTCATGAAGAGTCTAGGCTTTCATATTGGTGAAATAGTTTTAGATCCATTCTCTGCCACTTGCTGGCCATGAGACTTTCTCTCACCTTTTCAAGTGAATGTAATACCCCTCAGCTCTGCAGAACACGATTAGAGGGTTATGTCTTTAAAGGGCTCAGCACAGTGTCTGGAGCATGCTATTATAAATTGTGTTCAAATTGTAGCTATTGTAGGAAGAAGTCTAAATTTTGGTAGTCTAGACTAATATCAACATAATGTAAATACAGTAAAACCTTGTTTTATAATGTATACTGTTCTACAGTCAATACATTTCTTTTTAGGTTTTGTGTGTGTGTGCATGTGCGTGCTGAAGTTGCCATGTGTCAGTTTTCATGGTTTCCTGCAGCTTACCCTCCTTTTCTCAGAAGTGCTTGGCAGATATCTCCATTGATTATTGTATAATATATCTCAAAGAACAGGTGGTGCTTCCTGTACAAGCTGATGAAGAAGAAGCATTTGCTCCCCTTAGGAATCCTTTAGTTAGGTGTTTCTGTGTTGCATGCTAACAGGTTCTTACCACCTTCTGAGATGTCTGCTTGCTGAATGCCCAAGCTTATTTTAAAGAAGGAAACTCTGGTTGCTTGGGATGAAGGAAGTACACAATGCCTGTTTATTATTGTTTATAGTATATCTTACGATTGTTGATACTAAAGCATGAAAAACTATATCCTAGTCTATTAATTTTACTCATTAGTTCCCTACTACTTATATTGCTTGTTTTGATCAGCAAAGTATGCAATAGGCCTTTTACTCTAAAACAGTGGGGTTGAGGTTGTGATGAATCATAGTCCAAGAATATCAGCTATGGATGGGACTTTGGATATCAGCTCCACTAACCCTCCTGTCTAGTAGATGAGAAAACTGGCTGTGAGAAGTTGTGACTTGCTCAAGGACACAGAGAATAAGTGTCAGGTCTGATTTCCAGTCTGGTGTTGGGAAGGAACCTGGTAGAGTGGAGAGAGCACTGGACTTTAGAGTCACACAGTTCTGATTTTTAGTTTGATTCCACCATTTACTGTGTGACCTTTAGCAAGTATATCTGAGTCTCGTTCTTGCTGTTATGCTTTGTTTCCAGGGTCTTGAGGATTATGAGATAATGTGGGAAAGCACAGTGCCTGACATATGCTGTGGGTTCAGTAAGTGCTGTCTATCATGTTGTACTGTTTTTCTTGATTACTTAAAACAGATCATATGGCTAAGTGATGATTATTTATGAAATGGGAATCAATGAGAATGGTTGATATTTTTGCCAAATTCTCTCACCGAAAATCTAAGTATAGTTGTTCATTATAGGAGGACTACTTACTGCAAAATGAGTGCAAAACATTCATCAAGAGCTTAGTGAATACTGCTCCAGGTTGTAAGCATTGTCACGATTCTTTCCTGGGAACCTTCTGTATTCCCCAGGTGAAATGGACCTAGTATGTGGAACACCAAAGTCAACCTACATTTAGTTAGGCTAGCAGTTCTCAAACTTTTAAACTCAGGACTCCTTCCCCCTCTTAAAAATTACTGAAGGCCCCAAAGATCTCTTATTTATGTGAGTTATATCTATTGATATTTATATTAGAAATTATTTCTGATAAAATTTTATATGTTAATTTATTTAAAAAACTATTGTATGTTAACAGATTGTATGTATGTATAAATATGTATTTAAGATTTTTAGCAAATTTCTAGTATCTAGTAGGGTATTATTAGTCATCATGCTTTACAATAGATCTTCAGACTTACTCATCTTACAGAACTACAGCTTTGTACCCTTGACCATCATCTGCCCATTTTCCTCACTTTCCAACAGTGATTAATTTTTCATGAAAAATAGCTATATTCCAAAATGAAAACATTGAAAAGATTGGGCATTGCTTTACGTTTTTGCAAATCTCAGTGTGTAGCTTAATAGAAGATAGCTAAGTTTCTGATAGTCGTTGTGTGTTTTCTGGTTGAAGTATAATAAAGAAAATTTGGCTTCACACAAATTTCAAGTTGGAAAAGAGTATTTTAATAGCTTTTTAATATAATTTTGGGTATTATTCTTTGATACAATACCAAAACTTGACAAATGGTAGTTTCTTAATGGAATCTGAAACTAGAGCAGTCAAATTTTCCTATTTTACATTGCAATCTATTGGTCTGTTATATTGTGTATGGCTCTTTTATCCACACATGATATTATAACATCATGCACTGTTTGTTTGGAAAATGTTGCATAGAATTAGGTTGAACTTCCAAGTGTGACACATTTCATTACATAATAATCTGCGCATTATGTAGCCTCTGGAAAATGCTACACTTATGAAAGAATGAGAATTCAAAAGGCGTATAATGTCTTAGTACTACTGTGAAAAAGATCTCTAGGAGTCCCCGGGCCATTGTTAAAGAATGATGGAGTTAGATAAATGGGTAAACTAAAGGTAGTGACCAGGTTAGCAAACTGCAGCTTTAATAGTGGATAATCTGGAAATTATAATGGAATGGATTGTTGTACAAGCCTAAGTCTTAGAAAACCATCTTATTCTTTGAATAAAATGGCCTAATTTTGAAAATTGGTCATTGACTCTCTAAGTGCTTGTTATGTATGAGACACTGTATTAAGATGTTACTAAAGCTATGCATTATGAAAAAGGATTCCTTCTCTTCAGTAGCTTGTAGACTGGCTGGAGAGGGATAATGATTTCCTGAAAAGATAACTAATGACAGTGTTCTTTTTACTGAATGTGATATACAGTGCTGAGTAGAATGAGTTTCTTTTATTTTAACATTAATAATTTATTTTTTCACTTTTCAATAATCCCATTATATTTATTTATTTATTTAAACATTTTATTTATTTATCTTTAGAGGGGAAGGGAAGGAGAGAAGGAGAGTGGGAGAGAGGGAGAGAAAGATCAGTGTATGCCTCTCGTGCGTCCCCTGCTGGGAACTGGCCTGCAACCCAGGCATGTGCCCTGACTGGGAATTGAACTGCGATCCTTTGGTTCACAGGCCCGCGCTCAATCCACTGAGCTACACCAGCCAGGGCAGTAATCACGTTATTTTTAATTATATTTTATTAATTATGTTTTTACAATTGTCATGATATTTCCCCTTTTGTCCCCCCTCCACCTTCCCACTCCTCAGACAGTTGCCTACCCCCATTGTTCCTGTCCATGGGTCATGTGTGTAAATTCTTTGGCTACTCCATTTCATGTACTGCACATTACATCCCTGTGGCTATTCTGTAACTACCTATTTGTACTTCTTAATCCCTTCACCTCTTCACCTGTTTCCCCCACACCATCCTCCCATCTGGTAAACATCAAAATGCTGTCTGTATCCATGATTCTGCCTCTGTTGTTCTTGTTTGCTTAGTTTGTTTTTCAGATTCAATTGTTGATGGGTTTGTATTGTTTGCCATTTTATTGTTCATAGTTTTGATGATCTTTTTCTTAGATAAATACCTTTAACATTTCATATAGTACTGGTTTCGTGATGATGAACTCCTTTCGTTTTTTTTTTCTTGTCTAAGAAGCTCTTTACCTGCCCCTCAATTCTAAATGGTAGCTTTGCTGGATAGAGCAATCTTGGCTGTAGGTCCCTGCTTTTCATGACTTTAAGTATTTCTTGCTAATCCCTTCTAGCCTGCAAAATTTCTTTTGAGAAATCAGCTGACAGTCTTATGGGAACGCCCCTGTAGTTAACTAACTTCTATTCTGCTGCTGCTTTTTAGATTCTCTCTTTATCTTTAACCTTTAGCATTTTAGTTATGAGGTGTTTTGGAGTGGGCCTCTTTGCATCCATCTTGTTTGGGACTCTGTGCTTCTTGGCCTTGCATGTCTATTTCCTTCACCAAATTTGAGAAGTTTTCTTTCATTTTTTTTTTTCAAATTGATTTCCAATTTCTTGCTTTTTTCCCCCTCCTTCTGGCACCCTTCTGGTATGAATGTTGGACTTCTTGAAGTTGTCCTTGAGGGTGCTTATAGTGTCCTCATTTTTTTGGATTTTTTTCCTTCTTATTCTGATTGGTTGTTTTTTGGTTCCTTGTGTTCCAAATCATTGATTTGATTCTTGTCTCCACTCTACTGTTGTTTCCCTGTAAGTTGTTCTTTATTTCAATTAGTATATCATTTGTTTCTGTTTATTTTTTTTTTAATGCTGCTGAGGTTCCTCACTAAGTTCCTCGAGCATCCTTATAACCAGTTTTGAACTCTGCATCTGACAGATTGCCTATCACCCTTTTGATTAGCTCCTTTTCTGGAGTTTTGATTTGTTCTTTCATTTAGGTCATCTTTATCTCTTCATTTTGGCAGCCTCCCTGTGTTTGTTTCTATGTATTAGGCAGAGCTGCTTGGACTCTGTGTCTTGACAGTATGGCCTAATGTAGTAGGTGCCCTGTAGAGTCCAGTGGCACAGCCTTCCCTATAACCCAAGCTGGATACTCAAGGTGTGCCTTTTGTGTGGGCTGAGTACACCCTCCTCCTGTAGTTGAGCCTTGGTTGCTGTTGGCAGATACTTACCCAGGCCAGTCAGCTGCAAGGATTGGCTGTGACCACTTACCACCAACCTCCACCCTCCATGGAGGATCAGCTGTGCAGGGGTAGGGTGATGGTGCTCCAGAGTGGTCTGTAGCTGGCCCTGGGGTTTCCTGGATGGTGCAGGCCAGGATCAGCCCCTAACTTGGCTTTTTCCTAGGGCCACCCTGCCCGAGCGATAAAGCTATCTGAGGTGGCTGCTATGCGCTGGGCTTGGAGATTCTCAGGCAAAGCCAAGCTGTGATTCTAATCTGGCTGCTGCTAGTGCCAGGCCTGGGGTTCACTGAGGCTGGCTATTGCTTGTTTGAGAGGAATTAAGAAGTTGTGAAACTTGAGCCAAGACCAGCCATTCATATGGAAAAGCAGCTTGGGTGGGCCCTTAAGTTGGGTGGGTTAGAGCTTCTGGGATCTCCAAGGTGGGTCAAGCAGTGTTAGCCAGGTTGATGGAGTCTCAGATATGGCACCAGCTTGCCTGCTCTGTGGCTTTGTGGGGGCAGGGCTTAGAATAGGGACTATGGCCTTTGCTTGCCTTGATGCTAGACATTTCAGTTTCTCCCAGTATGCCACTGGTAGCTTTCAAGATGCTACCATGGTCTTGGAACTCAGAGGGAGTGAGTCTGAGTAGGGAGTAAGTATGTTTGTGGGTTCTTTAAGAGGAACTGCTTGGGGCTTCAGAAGTTTTTTCTACCAAGTCAATCCCTGCTGGGTTTTGCAGCCAGAAGTTGTGGGAACTTACCTTCTTGGCATTGGAACCCTGGGCTAGAGGGCCTGGTGTGGGGCTGGGTCTCCTCACTCCCCAGATATCCCTCCTGAATTTTTATCCACCACACGTGGGTGAGGGACCAGCCTGTTCTGTGTCTGCACCCCTCCTCCCAGTCTGCATGGATGTGGTTTCTTTAATTTTGTAGTTGTCAGATTTCCATTCAATCCTATTTCTGATGGTTCTGAGTGATGGTTCTATATTTTAGTTGTAATTTTTATGTGGTTTTGTGAAAAGGTGAGCGATGTCTGCCTATGCTGCCATCTTGACCTGAAGACCTATAATTCTTCAAACGTGGCTTTTTTGTATGTATGTTTGAGGGGGGAGTTTGGTGGTGGTTATTCTTCCCCCTTTTTTCAGTCCTTAGTCTAGGATATATTTATTGATTTCAGAGAGAGGAAGGTGGGGGGACAAGGGGTGGTGTGAGAGAGAGAAACATTGATTGGTTTCCTCCATATGTGCCCTTACTGGGGATTGAACCTGCAGCCTAGGTGTTTGCCCTGACTGGAAATCGAACTCATAACCTTTTGTTGTATGATATGGTGCTCCAAGCAACTGAGCCACCCAGCCAGGGCTATTCTCCACTTTTAAATGTATGTATTGGTGTTTTGATTCCAAAGTTTAATAATAATAATATTATTATTATTATTATTATTATTGAGACATTTAATATATTTAATTTCTTGATGAAATTATGGTAAATAGAAAATTAAAAATTTCCAGGGGTTTTTCCCCAAGGTGATGTTTTACTATATTGGTGAGGAACAGTTTGTTTGTGGGTTTTTACAGCTTCTTTTAGGCCAAGCATTGACTTACCTTTACTGTCTAATATGTTGCTCTTTGATTGAATAATATGGGTATAGTCTTTTGAAAGACTATTGTGGCTTGCAAAGCTTGTTTAAGGAAAAAATTCATTTGTACTGGCAGTCAGCCAGTATTTTATAAGCTACAATTTTCTTTTGAATAGCTGGTGGTTTGTAGCTCCATAATTTGTGGTTCTTCTGACTTGTAAAAAGATTACACATATTTAAAAATGACCTTATCACTGTAATGTTTTAAGTAACATACAGATGTCAAATTCTGTTATGTTATAGTGTTCTTGTTTTTTTTACTTAATTTTCCTGGATTGAGACTCTGTTTTAAATTAATAATTTGTACAGTATGATGCTCCACCTCTCCCCTAAATAAACTCCAATCAAGTCTAAACCCAAAAACTATTCTGGTAATTTAACAGGAACAGCTAAAGGCACAGGAAATGTGAATCTTTCTACATCAGTCAGTCTGCCAACTCCTTGCAGTATCCCTGCTATTCCATTTCTTAACCACTGCTGCCTGGATATGCTGAATTATGTGGTATGTGGGTTTGTTTGGGTGTGTTTAGTGTTCCCGCATGACATTTAGTTTTAAATCAGTTTCTTGTGATGCTGCCACTGTGGCTATTTCACATGCAGGTGGAAAAGAGCACTTCATTTGAAATGCTTCATGTTCTGTACCTTGTTCTTGTGGTTTGTGTGTAGGTAGGTAAGTTTGTGAAAGTCATGAGATTATTTAAAACCCTTCCTTTTGATTTTAGGTTAAGTCTTCAATGGAATATGGTAGTCTTTTTGTTTGAGATTTTGGAAAAGCCAGTTTAACAGCTTTATTTTCATATTTCTTATTTTTATACTTACAGAAGTTTTACAGATTTAAATGAACCTTGCATTCAACTTTAATAATTTATCTGTGTAATTTTTTCATTTCAAGAATGTTACATAATAGAATCATACAGTATGGAAACTTTAACATTGGCTTAGCATAATTCCATTGAGATTTGTCTAAGTTGTTTTATGTATCAATAGTTCGTTCTTTTTTTATAGCTGAGCAGTATTCCATGGTATGTAGGTATGTCACCATTTGTTTAATTATTACCTATGGAAGGAAACTTGGATTGTTTCCAGTTTTTGGCTGTTAAGAATAAAGCTGATGTGAACATTCATATGTAGGCTTTTGTGCGATCATAAGTTTTCATTTCTCTGGGATTGATGCTCAAGAGGGCAACTGGTATGTTGTATGGTAAATGCATGTTTAGTTTTGTAAGACTTTTTCAGAGAGGCTGTAACATTTTACATTTATACTAGACACGTATGACTGGTCTAGTGTCTCCACATCTTCACCAGCATTTGATGCTTTCACTGTTTTTTAAGAAAAATTAATAGACTGTGTTATTTAGAGTACTTTAAATTTACAGAAAATTGATCAGATAATACAGAGAGTTCCCAAATATACCTTCCTCCTTTGCTGATTTTCCCTTTTATTAGCATTTTCTGATAGTATGGTACATTTGTTAAAGTTGATGGACCAATGCTGATACATTATTATTAGCTAAAGTCCATAGTTTACTTTAGGGATCACTCTTTGTGTTCTATATTCTGTGGGTTTTGACGAGTGTGAATGTACCCACCATTATGATATATGAAATGGTTTTACTGCCCTAAAAAAATCTCCTGGTTCCACCTGTTTACCCTTCCCCAACCTCTAACTCCTTGCAATCATGGATCTTCTTCCTGTCTCTACAGTTTTGCTTTTTCCCAGAATGTCCTTTGTGGCCTTTTCAGATTGGCCTCTTTTACTTAGCAATATGCATTTAAAGTTCCTCCATGTCTGTAGGTGGTTTGATAGGGCATTTTTAAATTGCGGAATATTTCACTGTGTGATGTATTCCAGTTTATTCTATTGAAAGACATCTTGGTGGCTTCCAGTTTTTGGAACGTATGCATAAACGTGCTATAAACATTTGTGTATAGGTATTTGTGTGGACACAAATTTTCTATTCATTTGGATAAATACCTGGGAGCGTAATTCCTGTATTATATGCTTAGCTTTTTTTAAAAATGTGACTTGATCTTATTTATTTAGTTTTAACATTTTTTAGAGAGAAGGGAAGGTGGGGAGGGGAAGAGAGGGAGAGAAACATTGATGTGAGAAACATCAATCCTTTGCCTCTTGTACATGCCCCCACTGGGGACTGAACATGCAACCCAGGCATGTGCCCAGACCAAGAATTGAACTGGTGACCTTTCACTTTGTTGGGCGATAACCCAACCAGCAGAGCCGTACCGTGCAGGGCTGTATGCTTAGCTTTATGAGAAACTCAAGTGGTTTTCCTAAGTGGCTTGTACTGCTTTTTTTTTTTTTTTTAATTCTCATCTGAGGGTATGTTTAATGATTTTAGAGAGAAAGAAAGGGAGAGAGTGAGCGAGAAAGAGAGAGAGACACACACATGCACACACACACACGTTGACATGAAAGAGAAACATTGATCATTGCCTTCCATACACACTGTGAGGTAGGTATCAAATCTGCAACCTTTTTGGTGTATGTGGATGGTGCTCCAACCAACTGAGCCACTTGGCCAGGGCAGCTTGTAATATTTTGCAATCCCATGAACAATGGATTCCTTTTTATTTCAGTAGTGATATTTCATTGCGGTTTTAATTGTATTTCTGTGATAGCTAATGACATTGAACATCTTTTCATGTGCTTATTTGCCATCTATATGTCCTTTTCAGTGAAATATTTGTTCATGTCTTTTGTTCATTTTCAAATTGGATTGTTGGCTTTTTTTACCGTTAAGGTTTCAGAGTATTTTATATTCTAGATAGAAGTCCTTTGTTGGATATTTGGTTTGCAAACCTTTCTTCTAGTCTTTAGCTTGCCTTTTTATCTTAACTGGGTCTTTCATAGAAAAGTTTTTAGTTTTTTTTATCCTCACCCCAGGACATTTTTCATTGCTTTTAGAAAGAGAGGAAGGGAGAGAGAGAAACATTGATTGGTTGCATCGTATACTTGCCTGGACCAGGGATTGAACCTTCAACATAGGTATGTGCCCTCACCAGGAATTGAACTTGCAACCTTTTGGTTACAGGACAACACCCCAACCAACTGAGCCACACTGGCCAGGACAAAAAGTTTTTAATCTTGATGAGGTCCAGTTTATTAGATGTTCTTTTTTTGGATCTTGTTTTTGGTGTCGTGTCTAACAACTCTAGACTTACCTATATACGTCCTGAAGATTTTCTTCTATGATTTTTTTCTAAAAGTTTTTACAGTTTTATATTTAAGTCTTTGTCCCTTTTGAAATAGTTTTTTGTATATACGCTATGAGGTTTAGATAGAAGTTCTATCTTTTTTGGCCTGAGGATATTTAGTTCCTCTGTTGTTATTTGTTGAAAAGGCTATCCTTCCTCCATTGAATTGCTTTTGCACCTTTGTCAAAACTCAGTTGGTCATATTGTATGGATCTGTTTCTGGATTCTCTCTTCTATTCCATTGATCTATGTGTCTATCCTGCCAAGATCACACAGTCTTGATTACTGTAGCTATATAGGAAGTCTTTAAATTGGGTGGAGTGATTTCCTACCTTTTCTTCTTTTCTCAAAATTGTTTTAGCAGTTCTAGATCTTAAAGGAATTTCATTAAATCTATAGATCAATTTGGGGAGAATTGACAGCTTTACTGTGGTGTATCTCTACCCTTGTATTTTAATAGCTTGGAATGAAATTAGAGAGTAGTAGTTTTATAGAGAAAATAGTCAAAGTATTATACTTAAATTGAAGAGAGATATTTGTTTATAATTCGCAAAATGTCACCCCCCCCCCCCCATTTTCTGGTGCTAAAAAAAACACCATTAATAGAGCAGTGGAAATGGAAGCAGTTCATTTATTCATAAATGTATTCACTTAATATCCTTATGAGTATCTGTTGTGGGCCAGGTACTGTTTTAGTCACTGGAATACATTGGTGAATAACAGGCAGTGTCCTTACTCTCATTGACCTTATGTTCCTGTGGGGAAAAGATAAATAATCAAATATATGAGTTAAGTGGTGTGCAGAGAATTAAAATAGGAGAGTGAGGGAGAGGCTACTTGATTGAGATCTCATTTGTGGTTAGATGTGAATGTTAAGAGTCAGTCTTAGATAGAAAAGGGAGAAGACTGTTCCAGTCAGAGGGAACAGCTAGTGCAGTGGTACAGCGCAAGGACACAATTGGTATGTGGAAGGAAGGAAAAGGAGGACCCAGTGATTGGAGTGTAATGAGGGGAAGGGAAGGGAAGGCAGGGAGGGAGGAAGGGGCATACGAACAGATAAATACAGAGATAGAGATAGATAGATAGATAGATAGATAGAGATAGCTACAGATGAGTTCAGTGAGTAAGTGAGGACCAGATCAGCTGGGACTTTGTAAGCTAGGGTGAGGAGGAGGATTTTTATTCTGAGGATGATGTAAGTAGCCATTGGAAGATTTTGAGTAGGAGAATGAAAGGTTTGATGTTTTAAATGATGACTCAGTTGTATGGAGAAAGGATTGTGTGTATTGGCCAGGGAGATGCATTAGGAGGCTGTTTCAGTGCAGGGGAAAGACAGTGCTAGGAAAGGATTCAGGATATATTTTAGAGGTAGAATTAGTAGAATATGTCAACAGTCTGTTTCAGGGATGATTTTTTTTTTTTTTCCTTTTAGAGCTTGGGTGGATGTTTTTTGGTATTCATTGAGATGGGTAAGACTTGGGAGAGGAGTAGGTTTTGGGGAAAAAATTCATAGTTGTATTTTGATCACTTTGTTTTCATTGATGGCAGTCATAATTGGATAGGCAAGTGTAGACTCCAGGTAGAGAACAGGATTGTAGGTATAATATGGTGATCTGTATATAGACGTTATTTAGAGTGATGGAACTGGGATAGGCCACTTAGAAGAAGGTGTGATGAAAAACAAGGGGACCTAGGAGAGCCTCGGACCCCTGGAGCTGTATGAGGTCTGGAAGAAGTGGAGGCAGAGCCCCTAGAGACTTGGGAAGGTTTAGCCATCGGTGCCTGTCTGTTTTTAGTTGGCCCCTCCTTGAATTCATAAACTTGATAATACTAAAGAAAATGCAGTGCCCCTAGATTTTATGTGGTGTGCTGGGCAAACAATACTTAGAATTTTTATATTTGTAACAGCATAACGGTTTCATAAAGAAAATTCATCATATATAGAGTGATTGAGTGACTACTTTGGGTCTAGCATAATGCTAAAATTAGGGGAGCCAACAAAAGTATAAAAAAAATAGACCTTGTTTTCATTGAACTTTGGTGAAAAGAGAAATAAAAAGGAATAACAAAATGTAAGCTATGGTAGTTGGAGAGGATTTCATGGAGGGGTGGGGGCTCAAAGAGTAGGTAGGACTTCAGTAGGCAGAAAAGAAGAGTACATCCAGGCAATAGAATAAGGTGTGGTGGAAAGAAAAGTAGCTTTTCAGTCAGAAGGGCTGGTTTGAATGTGGGCTTTATTGCTCACTAGGTGTGCAGCTTTGGACCTTGGTTGAGTCGCTGTGAGCCTGCATCCACCTGGGGGCATACTTGACTTGCCGCACAGGGCTGCTGTGAAGGTGAAGCCTCTGAGTTGTTTTATCTCTAATGGTAATGTACTAGTTCTGCTGGGTGGCTGATTCACAGATACTCATTTTTAAACTTGCTTCATAAATTCTTACCGTAGTGCCTAGCTCAGTGTGAGGCACCTGATTCCGGGATGTCCAACCCGCGGCTCGTGGGCCTCATGGGGCCCAGGATGGCTATGAGCGCGGCCCAACACAAAACCGTAAATTTACTTAAAACCTTTTTTTGCTCATTAGTTTTCGTTAGTATTTGTGTACTTAATGTGTGGCCTAAGACAACTCTTCTTCTTCCATTGTGGCCCAGAGATGCCAAAAGGTTAGGCATCCCTGTTAGATTATTACTTTGCTTCAGCTATAAGAATAAGTAAAAGGAGGTGACAGTCTCTGCCCTTCAGGAGTTTTGCTGTCAGTGATTGGACCTACTCAAACGAATGCAAAGCATTTTGTGCCTTAGTGCCTAAATTTTTGTACAGGTACAACTAGAGAGGTGAGGATAGGTGTCTCTGTGGACCTCATTGTGGCAGTGGCACTAAGTGTGCCCCAGGAAGAAGAGGTGGGATTTGGAATAGGCAAGGAAGGCAAGATAGGCATTCCATACGGAGAGAACGTTTATTTTTTTGTTTTATTTATTTTAGGTATTTATTTTTAGGGGTAGCAAAGCATAGATGTTACTGCCACTGCTGAGGAAATCATTAGTAACACTTAAAGATTGTCATTCTGAACTTTGTAATGTTATAATTGAATTTACCTTTCTCCCTGTACAATATGTTGAAATTGTGCCTATTCTCCATTTGGCATTATAGTGTAGAATTTAATTCTGGAATTTTTTTTTTTTAAGATATGGAATTGCTTTTATGATATACCTAGGTTTAATGTCCATTATGGGTTTTCTCTTTTATGTGTATAAATAACAAGGCTCCCTCTATTTTATGCTGTAAGAATTATTGTTAGAAAGGCAGGGTGATTTTCTGAAATATCCTTGGTTAGTCTCCTGTCATATCTTTAGATTATTTGAATGTCATCTGTTTATAAATTCATGTGCATATGTGGCATGTGAGGATGACCTTTTGTTTTGGAGAACAGTGCCATCAGAGTTCCTGTACAGCCTGTGCTGAAATTGGGTTGTCTTAATACAATGCACTGTTCTCTTTTGGTCACTGTAATGGTTTGTAAATAGCTGGACCTTAGGTCATGCTTCTTTTCTGCAGCTGTCTTTTTGGTTACTGGAAATTAGATGCTTTTCATTTTCCTTTAAGGGAATCTGGTTTAATTGTCTCCACTAGAATACTTTGCACCACTAGTTAACGTGGTTCAAAGCATTCCAGTAGCCTTCCTTATTGACACATGACCAACTCAGTGAAATTGTGCAGTATTATGATGAATTTTATAATTTTAATAGTAAAAGTTAGCAATTCCTGAGTGTTCTTGTGCCATGCACTCTGCTAAGCAGCTTTAAAACACGGAATTTTTTCATTTAAATGTCACAGTAACTCAATGAGGTGAGTACTGCTTTTATTCCCACTTTATATGTGAGACAGAGGTTAATTTCCTATCTCAAGTTTACACACTTAGAAAGTAATGGAACAGGGCTTTGAACCCTGGTGGTCTGATTTTAGGGCATATTCTCTTATCCACTTTATTTTACAGTCTTCTCAGATAATATGTTTCTGGGGAACTGTCATATTGCAAATTTTATTTTATCTTTTATGTGTTACCTTGTGTGAGGGCATTGGAAGCTTATTAAGTTCCTGTTAGGGATTTTATAGTTGCAGTCATCACCTTGTGTGAGGGGTTGGCATTGTATTAGTTATGTAACCCTTGCTGTTGAATTAGAGCCCTGTAATATGTTGGCTAAAACCCCAAAATACAGTGCTTAATAGTCCAGAGCAGTTGTCCGCATCAATACGTGGCTCACTTTCATATAGGCATTTGGCGACCTCAGGCCCTTGCTGATACACTAGGAGGTAAGGTGCCGTTCTTTAATATTTTGGGTATTTCATCAATGTTCTTGGCGAAAGTGCATTTTTAGCAGCAGTATTTATGGTAAATCTTATTTAGGATTGGAAGCTGTGGACTGGCAGAATGTTAAATATTTGTACAGATGGATTATTAATCAGAAAGTAAAGTGGACACTTCTGCACATTTCCATTTTAATGTAACAAAGGCAGCAAACTCATTCTGGTTGACTTATTTTAAATTTTTTTTCTTGAAACCCTATCTTGTTGAGCACTTTATTCTTAAACTATTTCAGAAGAGATGACTTTAGTATGTTGGAATTTTAGTAGATAGAAGTAGCATGGTTTAAATTTATTTTCCACATAGCAAACTATCCTTCCATTATTCCTTACAGCTTTAGTTTTGCCATGAAAGGGACAAAGTTCAGACAAAAAAATACCATTCCGTTTGCATCTGGTTGGTGACCTATATATAGCTCTCTGAGATAACATTGTATTTTGCTGAAGTTGTGCCTTACGTGATCCAGTCATTTCTTATAGATTGTCTGTTGTCTTAACAAGATATCAATAGAAATACAGTGGCTGCATAAGAAATTTATTAAAGCCTAATTGAGGTCTTTATAAAACACAGAATAGCTTTCTTTGAATGCTTTTGTAAGATTAAATGCAGTTGTGTATGTCTTCTATAATCCATTATTTTAGCATATACACTTTGAATTAATTAATAGACTGAAATATGGACTGAATTTTTAAAAAATGTGTTTATTCTCCTACTTCTGCAGCTTTGAGTTGTTCACTTTTTGGAAGAATATTTGTAAAAGTTTGGCCTTCTACCACAGACAAGAAATGCAGGCAGGTGTCCTGCTAAAATTCTGTTTGTGCCTCTTTATTTGCCTAAAACAATAGGACAGCACTTTCAGTCCATTTTAATGAAGTTCATTTACAGTGAATTAAAGGTATGTCATTTAAACCCTGATCTTAATGTGATTCTTGTGTTCATTTGTATTTAAAATCTGAATGTCTAGTACCAAAATAATTAAATTAATTGGGCAAATACAAATATATAAGCAGAGATGAGGCACTTCATGTAATATTACTCTTAAAAAAGTAACCGGGCTGTGGGGTATCTAAGACTACAAAGGAGGATGGAAAGAGCACTGGGCGCTTTTAGTCATGAGTCCAGGGTTTGAGTCTGAGCCATGCTAATATGTTTTGGTGACATTGGGCAAGATACTTCAGCTTTTTGGTTCTTAGTTTTCTCTTTGAGAAATAAGGATCTGTAGTCTTAGTCTTTTGACCAGTTTTAGCAGCCTGAGTCTGTGATTCTAATCACCTAATTCTTATTCTCCTGATGGTTTTTCTAACTTGTTAAGAGAAGGTTAACTATATAGCTGCTCCAGCATTTTTTCTTTTGTCTTGATGAATGGTCTTGATAATAGAAAACATGCATTGAATTATTCCGTCTAACTTTAATACATTTTCTAAAACAAGCTCTAAAGGAGACATGAGATGGTAGTATTTAGTTTTACATTTTAATTGTATCTTACTTCTGTCACTGTGAAACAGGCTTGTGAACTGGGAAGATAGACAAATACACTTTGAAAACCTAATCAGAGAAAGGAAATCACCTTGGTACCTATCTTCCTATTAAAGTCCTTTGAATTTCCATTTTAAGGCAGAGGGCAATAAAATCAGTTAATGAGTATATTGTATATGGACTTTACCCATATAAGTCAGTTCAGTTGCTGCTATATTCTCTAAGCATTTTATTATTAACAAGTTTAAACATGCCAAAAAGTTGTATAGTGAACACATTCTACAAGTAGTTCAGCCTAAACCATTAATATTTTTTTTATTTGCTTTATCACATATCTGTCCATCTATTCATCCCACAATCTATCAATCCATCTTAATTTTGATGTGTTTCAAAATAAGTTGCAGACATCCTTACAGTTTACTCCTAAACACTTTGACATGCAAATAATTAGCTAGTGTTCAATACTTGTTTACACTTTTTAAAAAGTGTGGCATGGTTGGCAGTCATTAATTGAGCGCTTGACATTTTCCAGGTGTGTGCTAGTCTGGCAGATAGATGAAGACATAGTTCTGCCTTTATGGTGCTGATGGGATAGATAGACATATGTGTAAGAAAGTAAATTCTGTATTGTACTTGCACCTTTAAGTTGCAAATAACAGAAACTAGCAGTATCTAAAGATACAGGTCTTGCTTTCAGAGCTTAAGGACAGGAATTCAGAGGGGCTTTAGGAAGGACTGGAACCAGTAACTGGAAGCCCACAGCACTGTCTCCTCTTACCTCTTTCACTCTGCCCATCTGTTCATTCTTTTCTCTTTGAAGATCTTCTTTCTCATTTCTGTAGTACTTGTGGAATATGCCTCCCATCTCCAGCCTTTCTTTTAAAGCTAACAGTTCTTAGCCACACAGACACTAAGTTTCTAATTTTGATTCCAAGTTCCTGGGAGGTAGAATCTGATTGGCCCAGCCCTGATCCAGCTGGGCTTGAGGGCAGGGTTTGAAGTACATATCTCCTGTTGGATACCTACTTTTGTGATGGAGCAAAGTAAGAGGGATAGAAGACACAGTTCCCAGAGCAAGTATGGGGCTATTGTAAGTGAGGCTGACATTGAGAAATGTTTCTAACTACAAGTCTGCAAAATAATTCTATAGACAAGAATAGGAATAGCATAAAGGGGCAATGAATCACTATTTAGGGATGAAGTGAGGGTCAGGCACAGCTTCCTGGAGAAACTGATGGCTGAGTTGGGTTTTGAAAGATAAGTACAGCAGAGTAAGGAAGGATATGCTTTACAGAAGAACATCAGTAGAAAGATAGGAAATGGCATAGTGTTTTTAGGTAATTGTAAGCACATTAGTAGATTTGTAGTACAATTTTTGAAGTGGGGCTAGTTTTGTAGAGGGAAGAGAGAGAAAAATCGAGAGAGAGAGAGAGAGAGATGGAGAGAGAGGAAGAGATAGATATTAGATAGCTCAGGGCCAGTTCATGGAGAACCTTACCTTGCTAAGATATGGGAAGCCAGGGAAAGTAGGTGGCAATCAGATTTGTGTTTTTAAGAAATCATTTAATTGGATGAACTGAAAGCATTTTCATCCTTTTGAGATCCTGGACCAAGAAAATGGCAGCAAAAAAGAAAAGGGAAGATGTTTAGGCAGTAAAATCCTCTATATTTGGGATTTACTGGCTGTAGCAGGAGAAGAAGAAATTTTAAGATGAAGCCCCCTGATCTTCTGACCTGGGTGACTAGGTGAATTGGGATACTAGCCAAGATAAGAAAGAAAGAAAGAAAGACTGAGGTGCTATTAGTGGTATAGTTCTTGATCTGGCTGATACATATAATTACAAGGGTACTTTTTCAGAACTATTAAATTGTGCTTGTATGTTTTATGCATTTTTTTCTATGTAAGTTATATTTCACAATCTAAAATGTTAAAGCACAAAAACACAGGATAAAATGTATTTGGGAAAACTTCTGACTTTAGGATTGGACATTTGCATTAGGAGTGTCCATGTGACCCTCTAAATGGAAATGTGTAGAAGGCAATTGGATATGAAATCTGAAGTACAGGAAAGACTTATGGGCTGCTAATACAGAGGAAGAGATTAGATTAGAGCTGTAGTTCCCAAGCATGGCTGTATATTAGAATCTTGGAGAGTTTAAAAAAATACTGATAACCTACACACTTTGCCTCCTTGCACAACCAAAAGAAGGACAACAACAAATTTTAAAACAAAAAATAGGGCCCTGGCTGGTGTAGCTCAGTGGATTGAGCACGGGCCTGCGAACCAAAGGATCGTGGTTTGATTTCCAGTCAGGGCACATGCCTGGGTTGCAGGCCAGTTCCTAGCAGGGGATGCACGAGAGGCAACCATACATCGATATTTCTCTCCCTCTCTCCTCCCCTTTCCCTCTAAAGATAAATAAATAAAATCTTTAAAAGCAAACAAACAAAAAAATAACCAAAACTGCCAGAAAAATCGAACTGTATGGAAGTCTGACAACCAAGGAGTTAAAGAAGAAACATCCATCCAGACATAGGAGGGGCGGAGAGGACTCCCAGTAAGGCAGCAGCTGGCGGACCAGGTGAGGTGGCGGCTGGGAGAGGAGGCGGTCCCACATTTGTGTGCAGATAAACTGGGAGGAACAACTGGGGAGCAAGACAGACCATACAACTCAGGGTTCCAGCGTGGGGAAATAAAGCTTCAAAACCTCTGACTGAGAAATCCTGCGGGGGTTGCAGAGTGGAAGAAACTCCCAGCCTCATAGGAGAGCTTGTTGGAGAGACCCACAGGGGTCTTGGAACATACAAAAAACCCACCCATCCAGGAATCAACACCAGAAGGGCCCATTCTGCTTGTGGGAAGCGAGGGAAGTGACTGAAAGCCAACAAGAGAGCTGAGCAAGTGTCATTGTTCCCTTTTGGGCCCCACCCCCACGTATAGCGCCACAACACAGCAAAATGGGTTGCCTTGCCCTGACAGATACCTAAGGCTCCGCCCCTTACTATGGAATAGGCGCGCCAAGACCAAAAATATGGCCCAAATGAAAGAACAGATCAAAGCTCCAGAAAAAAATATAGCTAAGCAATGAGGAGATAGCCAGCCTGTCGGAGGCAGAGTTCAAAACATCGGTAATCAAGATACAGAAATGGTTGAATATGGTTGCAAAATAGAGGAAAAGGTGAAGGCTATGCAAAGTGAATAAAGGAAAATGAAAATTCACAGGGAATCAACAATGAAGGGAAGGAAACTGGGACTCAAATCAATGATTTGGAGCAGAAGGAAGAAAGAAACATTCAACCAGAACAGAATGAAGAAACAAGAATTCAGAAAAATGAGGAGAGGCTTAGGAACCTCCAAGACACCTTTAAATGTTCCAATATCCGAATCATAGGGGTGCCAGAAGGAGAAGGAGAAGAGCAAGAAATTGAAAACTTATTTGAAGAAATAATGAAAGAAAACCTCTCCAGTCTTGCAAAGGAAACAGACATACAAGTCCAGGAATCTCAGACAATCCCAAACAAGTTGAACCCAAAGAGGGCTATACCAAGACACATCATAATTAAAATGTCAAAGGTTCAAGATAAAGAGAGAATCTGAAAAGCAGCAAGAATAAAGAAGAGAGTTACCAACAAAAGGGTTCCCATAACACTATCAGCTGATTTCTCAAAAGAAACCTTACCAGCAAGAAGGGGCTGGAAAGAAGTTTTCAAAGCGATGAAAAGCAAGGACCTATATCCAAGATTACTCTATCCAGCAAAGCTATCATTTAGAATGGAAGGGCAGATAAAGTGCCTCCCAGACAAGGTAAAGCTAAAGGAATTCATCATCACCTAGCCCTTATTATATGAAATGTTAAAGGGACTTACCTAGGAAAAAGATAAAAAAATGTGAACAGTAAAATGACAACAAAAACAACTATCATCAACCAACCCCCCTCCCAAAAAAAAACCCCAAAAATAAACTAAGCAAACAATAGAACAGGGACAGATTCACAGAAATAGAGATCACATGGGAAGGGGAGAGGGGAGGTTGGGGGAAAAGGTACAGGGAATAAGTAGCATAAATGGTAGGTAGAAAATAGACAGGGGGAGGGTAAGAATAGTATGGGAAATGGAGAAGCCAAAGAACTTACATGTACAACCCATGGACATGAACTAAAGATGGGGGAATGATGGTGGGAGTGGGAGTGCAGGGCAGAAGGGAATAAAGGGGAGAAATAAATTAGACAACTATAATAGCATAATCAATAAAATACATTAAAAATAAAATGAAAAATACTGATAACCTAGGTCCCACACCAGACCGATTAAATTGGTTTCTGGAGGTGCAGGGTGTAGCATCTGGCTTGAAAAGGTCCCTGAACACATAGACCTAACTATTGGGTCATGGGGAGATCATTTATTACCTATATTCAGTAACTGAGTGGGTTTTGCAGAGGATTTTGTATTTGCTTTAGAACTCAATATAGTTTTACCTTTTGAGGGGACATAATTCTTCTGCCTTGTGCTTCCTCCCGATTAATATCTGAAATTTTAAAAAGTATGCCTTTTAAAAGAATGATGTACATGTGTTTTTGAAGAAAAATATGTGGAAGATACAAATTGTTTTGTTAAAACAATTTAAAAACAGAAGCTTTCCTTTGATGAAATGGCTGTGTCTCCTCTAATTTCATTTACTAATATTGCATAGTCCTTGAAGCCAAACATAGAATATTGCCTTACCAGCTGCAGTGTCTTTGAATAGTAAATACAAAGGACAGTGATGGGTAAACTAATTGTGTGTGTGTGTGTGTGTGTGTGTGTGTGTTGTATTTTGAAAGGCAGACAGCTGTGAATGGTGAGAAATTTTTCTGATGCATGTGATAGGGAAAGGACAGCTACTCACTTGTTTGTTTTCATTACTTTATCATTCATCAATAAATGAATATTTATTGCATGACTTTATCATTCATCAGGGTCCTATATATTAATAAGTATTTATTAGCACCTGGAAATTGCTGAAGAGTATATTAGGAAATTTATGTAAGTTTCTAAATAAATAGGTAAAATGGATAACAATGCATGGGACTTGCCGATATTTGAGTTGGAGAGGGCATAAAAATGACAGCTGAATGTAAAATTACTTGATAATAATAAGAATCCATTTGCTGTTCAGGAACTGGGATGATTTCTTGAGCTTGAACATTTAGGGGTGATTTATACATAGATGATTCCAACACACTGGCCTCTGGTTACTTGGACTCTCCTCCTCTAGAGATGTTGTTTTCCATGGACCTCAGTCAGACCATGGACCTGAGATCCATCGACTCTTCCAGTTTTTCGTTGCCTTTTGTCTCCATGTTCTCACTTCTTTCTTGTCCTGCTTAAATTCCATAGTCCATCATTATACAAACTCATTTGCATGTACTCTCAACTTCCATGCCCTTCTTTATTATGCTCACTTGACAAAACTTACAACCCTGGTTAAATCTGACTCCTACTCTATACTTGTACCTGTGCCTCTAAACATAGCTGGAAAACACATGTGCATGCGTACACACACTCCCACACCCATGCTAACTGATCTTATTTTTAAATTCAGGACCTTGAACCTCAAGTGGGTCCTTAATGCTGCCAGGCAATCATAGTACCTCATCCATTCACTCTATCTCCCAGACAGCTCTTTTCTACACTCCCTTTTTCTTTTTAAAGCCGTAACACCTTGTCTCCCATTCAGTTGATGACCTTGCTTCCTCCTTCACTAAGAAAACTGAAGCACTCTGTACCCATGTGTTCTGCCTTTCTGTTATCACGGGTGCACAATCTGCCTGTATCCAAGACAGTCCTTCACTTGTGTGCTGGATACCGTCCCCTCTCAACTACTCAGAGGTATTGCTTCAAGAATTGCCCCACTCCAATTTTTATGCATCACAATTTTGTTGTCTTTTGGATCATTCATCAGCCTATAAATATATTATTTTTTCAACCTTAAGGGTACTTTGTTTTGATCCCACTTTCACTGCCAGATACTGTCACATTTATTTGCCATTTTTGTAGTAAAATTTCTAAAAATAGTTGTCTATATTCAGCTGTTCTAATTTCTTTTCTCCCATTCTGTATTATTTTTTATTGAGATATAATTCATATACTGTAAAATTCACCATTGTAAGTATACAATTCAGTTATTTTTAGTATATTTACAAAGTTGTACATCCATTGTCCCTATCTAAATCCAGCACTTTTTCATCATCCATAAGAAACCTCATACCCATTAGCAGTTGCTCATTGTTCCTTTCGTACTTCAGTTCCTGGGAACCCCACTAATTTTGTCTCTGTCTCTATGGACCCACCTGTTCGGCACATTTTATATCAGTGGGTCATACAATGTGTGACCTTTTGTGTTTAGCTGCTTTTACTTGGTATTTTTTTTTAAGGCTCATCCATGTTGTAGCATGTATCAGAGCTTCATTCCTTTTAATGGCTGAATAATATTCCATTGTATGGCCATGTACTACATTTTGTTTATCAGCTGATTCACATTTGGGTTGTTGTCTCTTGTTGGCTATTATGAAATATGCTGCTATGAACATTCATGTTCAGGTTTTTGTGTGAATGTAGGTTCTCAGTTCTCTTGGGTGTATACCTAGGAGTCCTATGGTAAGCTTGTATTTTAACATTTTGAAGAACTATCAAACTGTTTTCCAAAATGCCAGCATTTACATTCCTTCCAGCAATTAAGATTAAAATTATAGTTTGTCAGACACCAATGCCTGTACTTTGTTGAAACACTTTCTTTGTCCTACTGCCTCTCCCTAAATAAAAGTATATATTTATCTGTTCAACAGTATTTATCAAGCTCCTGTTATATGTATAACACTGTGGTACAGGTTGAAGTGGATACCAGATAAAATAATATTTTATTATATTTTATATAATAAAAAATTATTTTCAGACATAATTCTGACCTTTGATTTATAGTTTGGGGAAGAGCATGACAAAATATTCAAGTGGCAGTATGAGGCAGTGTATGATTAATAGCTAAAATGGTGATAACTACAATAATTACTGAAAGAGTTTATACAAGGGAATTTCAGTATTGGCTGAATCAGAAAATGTCCTGTGAAGGAGGTAGAACTTTGAACCTGGGCAAAATTTGTTGAGTGTGTAGATTGTAGAGGCTGTTTTAGGCAAGGGTAAGTCATAGGAAAACAGCATGAAGGGCTGAATGATAGATTTGGGAGAGGGCAGCAAGGTTGATTTAGCTCTAGCTGAAGTTTATAAATGTTGGAGATGAGATTCTATGTGAGGTGATGCCTCAGTAGGAACCATACATTCCTGTTCTCTATCTTTTAGGTCTCAGGGAGAGTTGTTTGGGGTAAGGGGATACAATGAAAGTCGAAAATATTACTTAAGAGGGTAAGAGCTTGATTTGTCTTCATATTCCAACCTAAATTTCAGTTATAGCCCTATCACTTCCTTACTTACACTGTGGGTAAACTAACATTTCAAAGCTTTATTTGTGAATTTGAAATAATAGTACTTACCTTATAGAGTTCCTGTGAGGATTAAATACATTAATACACACAATGCACTGAGAACAGTGCCTGGAACACATAAGCACAGTGTAAGTGTTAGGTATCATTTTATTGTCACTATTAAATGAGATTATGCATGTTAGTAACCAGTGCCTAATCACAATCACCAATAGAATGTGCATAGGATAAATATTATAAATTATATTTTCATATCCCTGTATCTAGGTATAGGAGAAGTAAAATCTTTGAAGTTCTATTAATGTATAGATAAGCTATATAATTCCCATAGGTTATTTCCCCATTGCCTCAGTTTTCTGATTACATCGTTCTTATCCACTCCTCAGTTAATTCATTTTATCAATAAAAATAATAGTGAAGAAAACATTTTATGTTAAACATGTGTAGTCAGAAAAGAGGGAAGGAGTATGTTAATCTGTGATGAAACAGTGTATCATAGATGGAGGCTAGCTATACAGGTGCCACAGGGAAGATGTAGGAATTGGCTGGTTGCTTTTTTTGAATTTAGAAACATTACCTCTGGGCTCTATTTAAATTGGTCTCTTTAGGAAATTGTGTATTATTGAGGATGCTAGTTCAGCTTCTGCCATAGTTACAAAGAATAAAAAAACTGCTTTCTCTTAAAATTTTATTCCAAAGGAAATCGTATGAAGTCATTGAAGCATCAAGACTGACAGGTAGAAATGCATTTAAGTGAAGTCTCATTAAACTTTAAGGAGCTGAAAAGCAAACGTGTATCAGGGAAACAGTGTGGATTTACAATATTAAAATACCATTGTTTTTAAATATTGTCATAAAGGTGAATGGAAAATAATTTAAGAATGGACACAACGTATATTTCTTTCAAAGTTAGAATAACATTAAATTAAGATGCCTTAGTGACAGTAACCTTAAGGAGTAGCTAATTGTAACTTTAAGCGAGGTTTAACTTTATCTAGTGACTATTAAAATCATTAGATTTGCACTAATTGGAATGATTTCACTAGTGAAATTGCCTTTCAGTGCACATGTAAATCTAGAGGCACTAAACACATTATCCTTTTTTTTTTTTTTATTGGGTTGGCCAAAAAGTCCATTAGATTTTTTCCCATAAAATAAATGACACATTTTAAAAATTTTCACCAGTCACTTCATTGATTTGGATATTTTGCGTGTGTCAGTTGTCTTCCGCTTTTGGCTTCTAATGGGTAGAGGCCAAGGGTGCTACTTACCATCTTCCAATGCATAAGACAGCCTCATAGCAAAAAGTTATTTGGCCAAAATGTCAGTAGTACCAAGAAACTTCGCAAACCACTTTTGACACGTTTGTTTGATCAGTCTCAGCAGCACCTCCTCCATACATTGCACAGATCTTTTTTTGTGTTTCAGTTGCATTTTTACCTTTCTTGATATAATAAAGCATAATACGCTGACAATGTTGTGTATCTTCTTCCATCTTTAACATTAAAATGGCTGTACAAAAATTCACCAATTTTGATAAGTTTTAAAAAAATGCATGCTGAGATGACAACTGTCACAATACAATCTAACAAAATGGTTTCAAATGAAATTAAAGACACTAAGCAGCACTAGAGCCATCGTGTAGACAAAAACTAAACAGACTTTTTGGCCAACCTAATAAATTATATTTCAGATATTCAGTGGTCTAAATACTAATGATTTTAACCCTTTTGTTTTAAGTGGCAACTTTTTCTTAAAAACAATTCCTGTAAATACTGTTACATTTTTCCATATTCTTTGCATTTCTTATAAATTGGCAAGGAAGTAACTTTTGCATATGGTCTCTTTTCTTGGAATAAGAGACTTTTCTCTTTTTTTATTTATGGTCTGGTTTCCTAACCTTTAACTACTCTGTTGACAGATGGTCATTATGCTGGAGATGGAGTATGCTTCTCCTCCATCATTTTGAATAACGGTTTCGAAAAAGGCAACTTCTAACTGTGACTTAAGTTTTCTCATGACAGTGTTATTTAAGGTTGTAAAACTTTTTCATTGCCAGTTTTGATTCTTGAAGCTCTTTTCATTTTTTCGTGTTGAGTTTGTATCTGTATATAATACTAAATGAAAAGCCTAGCCTTATATTTTAAGTTATTGAATGATCGTATCTTCCTGACCCCTTAACTCAATTTTTAGTTTGTTGACACCACCTTGTCAAGCCCATAAGGCACCTACCTTTTACTTGAAGGCTCTCTAGGGTAGTGATCTGCAGGTTTTGGCACCCAGCAGACTAAGGTTCAAATTATAGATATACTTTTGTGGTGCCATTGGACAAGTTACTTAACCATCTGAGTCTCAGTTTTTCATCCTTAAGATGGAGACTGATCATACGCTATTTAGTCTGTAGGGCTGATGTAAACACTAAATTGGAGGATTAAAGTGTCTGGTATATACTCTGTGGAACATGGAGGATCAAAAATGGAGGCTTAAATACAAAGGTGATCATGTTACAAGGTTGGTCATAGAATTGTGTGTGATATGGCACCAATGTTTGTTATTTATATGAGCAATTTCCTGAAATGAATTATCTGGCAATAAAGTATTTTTAGAATGAATGGTGCATGGCATCTCAGTTGAAGCATATTTCATGAAGCATATTTCATGAGCTTGAACTTGCTTTTCAGTAATTAATGGTACACAGTAGCTGTGATCATAGCACCTGCTTGCCTAGAGCCTGGTAGAGAGACAGCTCTATGGCAAGACTGTTAACGAGTCTGGCTGTGCTACAGCTATGGGGAATGATGAGGAGCTGCTCATACGTCCCACCAGAAGTAACAACACAGCGTCCTAATTGGATCATCAGTCATTTATTCATTTGTTTATTCGTTTCACCAGTGTTTGAGTGCTTACTATCCAGGTACTGTGATATGTAGTAGTAATACAGCAGAGAATAACACACAATGTCTGTGTTCCAAAGGCATGTGGTTACAGACTGGTAAGTGATGAAACATAAGGCAGAACTAGTGCAGTGGGGTGGGAGCAAATGGGAGGGCTAATTCCATTCAAGCTGGGCAAAGGGTTGTGAGGGTGTAGAGGTCAGGCGGAGGTGTTGTCTAAGCCGGGTGCATGGTCAGGGTAGAGCGCTTAAGGAGCTAAGGAGAGTAGTTTGAAGATTTTATTTCAGGGGTTAAGTATTTTATTTCTGAGAATTGAGGTGACTAAGTAAGCAGGCCTGAGTCTAATTTCCAGCAAAAAGTGGGAACTGAGATTTCAAAAATCCTTTCTTTCTCACTGTTATTGGGAATGGGGAGTAGACCTAATATGCCCTGGAAAGGTGAGAGTGGAATCTCACTTGGAAGCTGAGGGCATTCTCTTTCATGGAATTTTAGAATATGAGCCACAATGTATTGATTGAGTTTTTTAAATTTCATTACAATAAATATTTATTAACTGAGTTAGCAAATGGGATTGGCATGGTTCTCATCCCCACCCCACCTCCAACCTTTAGAATTAACATCTGAGAGGCTTTGGAATCAGGTGGCTGGCTTAGTAACAAAGGTTATTAAACATAAAAATGAATTTATATCTTGATTCTGTCACCCTGTGGTTTTGTCCAAATAACTAATGTCTCTTTAAGCACTTTAAAGACATTCTTGTTTAGTTTAAAACCAGTGTTGTCGATGTAGGTGGCTCCTCAGGGATAAGCGGCCAGACTCAGATCAGTTACATTACATGCTTGTTCTTGTTTGCTTATATGTGTGTGTATGTATGGGTTAATAATGTTAATAGATTTTGTTTGTTCATTCACTATATGCATGATAAGTAGGTAGCAGTATCACTAGAAAGGAAAGGAAATGGTGTTTTGAAGGGAGAATTAGTTTTACACTTGGGTTGGGATGAAGGAGGGCTTCCTGAGAGGTACTGAGAGGGGTGGGCTTTTTGGCAGATGATTTATGTGGTGAGTCATGAATAGCTCCAGCTCTGTAGACAGGTAGTCGAATCCTGGCTTTGCCCACTGACTAGCTGCTTGATCTCATATATGTTACTTCACTCCTTTAGACTGTTGTTTCCTATTAAATTGATATACTCGTATCTCCTACAGAGGGTTTTTGAGAATTAAATGAAGTTATGCATTTAAAATGCCTTAACTGTGAGTGCTTGGCATAACAACAAGCACTTGCTATTATTACTGTGGCATCATCACTAGTACTGATAAGTGTTGGTGGAGAGGCCTTTTTAGGCGTAGAGAATTTAGTCTACTCTCTTCTATCTTGTAAACTATCAAGTTTTGATAAGTGAACCTAATGGTTGTATTTTTCCATTTATGAATCACACACTGAATAATTGAGATTTAGTCAGGATTCTTCTTGAATTGCAGAATTTGTTGCAGTCTGAAAACACACCAGTCACAAGCTCATGGTATTGTGTTGCTGTTTCTCGAGTTCAGGACTCACTGTAATTGGTTGGAAGTTGGGAGAGTAATCTCTCCCCTGTTTATATAACAGTGTACTTTTCAAAATACTTCCATGACTGCTAGTTGATCCTCCCATTAGCCTTGTGAAGTACATAGGGTGAGAGGTATTATTTTTCAGGAAGTAGAATCCACAGGGCCAGGAGACAGGCCTTTATGGCTGTTAGTGGCCATTCCAACATAATTATAGCCCTGGTCTCCCAACTTCTGTTTTTTTCTTTAATTTTTCTGTGAATAGAAGTCCATCAGCAGACCTGAGTTTGCATTTAATTGCTTCCGTTTACTAGTTGTGTGATCTTATAAGAGTTGCTTAATATGAGTCTGTTTTTTCATCTGTCAGATGATGAGGATTTTCTGTGATGTTGAATTTACTATATTTTTAGGACTATAAGACACACCAGACCATAAGACTCACCTAGGTTTTAGAGGAGGAAAATAGGGAAAAAATTTTTTTGAAGCAAAAAATGGTAGAATATTTAATAACCTCTGACCCTGCTCCTCTGCCATACCCCTTCCCCCCCACAGTGAGCCAGGTAAGCTACATTCGGACTGTAAGACTCACCTCTCCCCCCCAAATTGGAGATGCATCTTATAGTCCAAAAATACAGTACTTCATGTAATGCTTTATAAGAACCACTTTGTATAATATAGGGATATGTGTATTAAGCACTAATTGGTGTCTTATCTGCATTGTTATAATAAAGGTAGGAAATATCCCTATTTCATATTGCCTTTAATGTTCTTATTCTGCTGCTTATTTGAAGGTAATATCCTGAATAGTGATGTGAGAGCTCTATTTTGGGAAAACATAGGAGATCTGGGAGTGTTGGATAGGTAAATAATAACATTTCACAAAATAACTGAATCCATTTTTCACATTACTGTGTTGCTTGGGCTTTCCCCTTGTTTCTCTCTCTCTTTTTTGGGGGGGTCAGTTTTGGGGAGGCTTTGTATTACCCAGATGGTTGAACAGTTTAACTTTCCAGCTAATAAATACATTACTTTTGAAGTTTGAAGTGTGTTTCCCACTGGAAATTCAGACAAGGGGACCCTTTTTACATATGAAAATCATTCTCTATGAGTGTTTTATCTGTTATTTATACTTTACTGTTTTCCTTGTGAATCTGCCAGAGGTAGGTGAATAAATAGTTTTGTAAATACCATACTAAATGGAAATTATAAAATGCAGAAAGTGAGTACAACAAATTATTTTTATAGTCTTAATTTTTTCTTGAAGTGTTAGATATATACCATAAGCATTTCTTTATGAAGTGGCTGAGTTAGTTGTTATGAAAACCCTAATTTTAACTTTTATAATTACTAAGAAAATCTGCATTAAGAAAAAATTTTTGCCGTATCCTTGTTCTTTTTCTCAACAGAAGGATGGGAAAAAATACTGAGATTGACTTCAAAGTGTCACTTATGAGTAAGAAGATTTTTCAGTTGGCATCTATTTTAAGGGTTAGTTGTGGAGCAAGTCATCTTGTAAAATGGAAGCATATTTTCTGTGGAACATGGAAGTTTTTGTTCCCTTCCCAGTATGTAGCAAGTGAAGAGTACTTATTAAGTTGCAGTTTTATGAATACTGTTGTATCGAATATTCCGTGAGTCAAATCACAGTATGTGACTTGTACTCCAGTATGTTGTGTCAGCAATTCATAGTTTTTAACTGATCCACATTAAGAAAATACTATAACAACTGTTTATAGTTGAGTAGATTTAACGTCAAAAAATATACCCCAAGAAGACCAAAACTCAGTCTAGTGAAAAATTTCACATAGGCTAAGTGAAGCTTTTTAAAAAATTGGATATAATGTGCACAGATTTATATAATGGATCTGCCGGAATATTTGTTTATAGCATTCTCTCATTGACCCAGGTATAGTTTGCTTTTATTTTATTTTTAAAATAAAATGTAACAAAAATGCTGTAAGCCTCTGTGAACCCACTACTAGAACAACAAGTAGATCCTCGGTAAGCAGCATCCATTTTACGGATTTCTCCGACCGTCCTATTCTGCGTCTTCCTTCCTCTTTGTGTATATGTAAGAGTGAAATCCCTGGGTAGTAGATGGGATTATTCACGTTGTGGAAATTACACCAAACATTTTACCTACCTTTAATCTATAAAAGACCATGTGGCTCCATGTTTTCCAACACTTGGTATCACCAGACTTTACATTTTTTCAGCTTTGAATGCATACGGAATGATATTTCATATTTACTACATTTCTCTGATAACTTTTGGTATTAATGTTTCCTCACTTTTTTGTTCTTTTTTTCCCTTGTGAAATGCTCATTCATTTTTTTTTCTTTTTTCTTTTCCTGGGTGGTTTGTGCTTTTCTTTTGGATTTTAAGTTATCTTTATATATTTTTGATAATTTTGTTGGACGTATGTATTCCAAAAATCTTTTCAGTTTATAACTTATTTTTTCACTTTCTTTAGGGTGTTTTTTGAAGACTGAAAGTTCTTGATTTTAATGTACTCAAATATATTTTATAGTCAATATTTGTGTCTTAAGGAATCATTTGCCTTTCTTTTTCTTATTTTATATGCCAGTATCTGTTAACATTACAGCTGACATTTATTTAAAGGCTTGAAATTGCAATGGTAGGAAAATCGAAGGAAGAAGGTAGTTCAGGAAAATGAAAGCAGAACGAGAAATATGTTAGAATATACTGATGTATATACTCATTACCCTCCAAGTCGCAGTAGAAAATAAGCCTTTGCTAAAAGCTGGATTCACATTTGTGCTTTCAACTCAAGTACCTGAGTAGGGTCACTGGTCTGTCTACTTCATGGTATTTCCCTGACTCCCCGGGGTACACACACTCAAACGCACCATGCTCTTTCTCAGCCATCCTTCCACATCTTGTTTCTGCTCTAGGGAAAGTGTACACGGAGAACTCGTGTTGTTGATAAGGGGTGATTGCTGCCATCACAAAAATAACTTTGATTTGTGTAGTGCTTTATCAAGTGTTTTTATATGCATTTTCTCAACTTCAGTTTTTACCTGAAAGCTGTGTGATTCTCAGGGCAGATTATAGTCCTACTTTAGGCTGTGCTATTACTGAGGCTTGACGACAGAAATCAGGACTCTCTTGGTATATTAAGATGCTTAGTAAGTATTAGTTGGGTGGGTGAATGAATGGCTACTCATTCTCACCATAATACCCTTTGGATTGCCCCATAGCTTCAGATTGAGCTGTGCCTCAGAAGTCTTGATGTACAGTGGAAACTAGAATGTTTATTGACTATGGCATTTGTTCCTGGCTATGAAGGAGCAGCTAGTCTGGATTAGCCTTCCTGTCATAGCAAACCTTGTTATGAGGCAGTTCTTTCAGGCTTTGGGCAAGAGCCTGTGATCTTGAAATTTATGAAATGAGCCCCTTGATTGTCCCTGCTTTTTGCCTGAGAACAATTTCCTGATCAGGAATCTAAGCAGAACATGGTGGCCTAACTGTGCCAAGCTCAGAATTTAGGACAGCTAAAGTGGCTAGAATCTTCTGGATACTGGAAAAGAGGAGGTTGTGTAGGAGGGGTTCTCAGATGTTTGCGTGTGGGCCCCTTGTGAATTCAAGGTGCAGGGTTGGGCTGTCAATGAATGAGAGAGACTGGAAGGTTTACTTACCATAGTGGCTGCCCTGGGGTTGGGTATGAGCAGAGAGAGATACTAGGGGTTGTACAGCTGGGGGGTATAAAGTTATGGTCCAGCCAGAATTGAGAGACCCCTGGCATTTGGGTGAAACACTAGAAAGACTGCAAAGGATTGTCAAACTATGTCTTCAGAGTTTTATTAAAACACATCCATACCCATTTATTTACACATTGTCTGGCTGCTTTCACTTTACATTGGCAAAGTTCAGGAGTTGCCACAGAGTCGTAGGGTCTGTAAGCCTAGAATATTTACTGTTTGGCCCTTTAAGAAAATGTTGTCTGACTTCTGCCCTAGAGTAATGCCTGCTCTAGACCTTCCTTCCCATAACAAAGCCTATAATCAGATATTGACAAAGTCTACAGGGAAGACAGTTTGGAGATTGAGTTCTGCCAGATTAGAGAGATTTGAGAAATAAAGCTTGCCATAGATCTGCCCTAACATAAGTATTAGTTGACTTAAAATTAGAATGTTTCTGGGCAGTATACCTCCTGCAGTGACAGTGATTTTATCCAGCACCCTAACACTTTGAAGCTCTTTGGTTATAACCCTTGAATAATTGCATGTAAGAATACGTCTCATTCCACTTAAACAAATGAAAACCATACATTCTTCTTCGATGAGGGAAGTTTCTTGAATCTTCTATCCAATATCAGCATTTATTATACATTGAAAAATTTGCTAATCCCCAAAGGCTAAACCCAGAACTAAAGTATTTTGCTGCTTTAGAGGCCAAGGTTCCTTTTGTTTTTTGTTGTTTTGTTTTGTTTTGTTTTTATGTGAAGGAATAGAGGCTCAGAGAGGTTAAATTTGTTTAAAATTGTCCAGCTTAGTAGTTGCAGAACTGGAATTAGAAAGCAAATCTTCTGACCGTAAATCTATTGCTCTTATACTAATTACATAGTATTGCCTATCTCATATTTTTCTTAAGTTCATTACCTCTCACTTTTCTAAATCTAGCATTTAAGTATTTTTTTTCCCAGTGACTTTTCATAAATATATGTAGTACTAATCTTGTGATTTACATCAGGGTATATTTTAAAAGGAGTTTGTCAAGGGGTTGGATTGTAGTATCAACACTTGTGCCAAAGATATTGAGCTGTTCTGAAAAGGTACTTGTCTTTTCTGACCTAGATACACAGTTTCCAACTGTGGCAGAGGGTGCCAGAAAGAGGAGAATGAGTGTTGGCAAGAGTCTGGAAATTAAATTACGGTATTACTGAAGGAGCTAATATATAATATAGTTCCTAATTTTTAGCACTGTTATATATAAAAAATTTTCTGTATTGACATTCTTGGTGAATTTATGATTTTATTTGCAGTCAGAGCTTGTTTATTTTGTCAAGGTGGAAACAAAATGACTTCTTTTTGTTTTAAAATTGATATATTTTTTTAAACAATACTGCTTGTTTATAACTAGATTGTAGCTTCTGAGGTTGTTTTGGAAACCTAAGTAAGAGAGATAATCGTGTCCATTCTATCTCCAGATATGGTTTCTTTGCATGCTCTGTTCTGCAGAATGGCAACAAAAAGTCTGGAGAACCAGAGACGCGGTTGGAAACTTGTTTACCAAGGTGCTGGTTTACCCTTTGGTGTTAAGTGTGCTTCAGTTGGCACAGAAGGACAGAGAATGCTTGAATACTTAACTGTTTCTTGGCACATCACCCTATTTTTCTTTTTATCAGAATTGTCATAAGATCTGTAAATTCTAAAGATGGTCTGATGACCTCCATCACAGCTTTTTAATGAGAAGAAAATAAATACTATTGAAGCATGTACAGTTTAGGTGCTACTTCATGTCTGATTGTGATTTAAAGGACTAGATCTCAAGTTGAGCTTTTAAAGATCATTATGCAAAATTAAATATACATCTGCTCTTTGACTTGATTGTGAAGACAGTGATGTGAATTGTAAATAGAACTGATGCTGGAGACCCAACCCCAGTGCTAGGGATAGCTCTGTCTGTCTGATCAGGGACAAATCACTTAACATCCTTGTTATATTTGGGCTTTCATATTTTAAAAGATTATAAAAGAACCTTATACCACGTATTCTTCTTTTTCACTACTTTTCATAGCTGCCGTGAGCATTGAATATGATGTATGAGAAACTTTGTTTGAGTTTCTCTTTTGTGCCAGGCATTATTCTAGGTGTACAAAACAAAGAATGAGCAAAGATGTGCCAAATCCTATTGAGAGAAGTAGAACAGGGTCAGAGGTATGCTGGAGGAAGGGTTGCTATTTTATATAAAGTGATCAGTGATGATGGGCTCAGGGTTTGGTGACATTTGAGCAGATACCTGAGGAAGAGAAGGAGTTATATGGATATCTGGGGTAAACTAGCAAGCCTCTGAGATGGGAGCATGAGTGAATTGTTTGAGAAATATCAAAGATACCAATGTGGATGAAACTCAGTGAGATAGTGAAGAGATTAAGCATGAGCGCTGAGTCCTGAGGCACTCCAGCACTCAGGTTGTGGAGATTAAAAAAAAAAAAAAAAAAAGGAAGGAGATGGCAGAGCAATTTATGAAGTAGGAGGAGGTCTGAGACAGTGGTGTACTAGATGGAAGCCAAGGGAAGTAAAGTGTTCAAAGAGAGTGCAGTTGACTGTGTCACTTGTTGCTGAGAGGCCCTGAGATGAATACTGAGAATTGGTCACAGCATTAAACACCGTAGAAGTCTAGAGGACCTTGACAAGAGTTGTTTCAGTGGATCTTTGGAGTGAGAGGCTTATTGCGGTAAATTTATGAGAGAATGGGAAGGGAGGAAATGGAAACAAGTGTTTAACTCAATTATGTACGTTGTAAAAGAGACAGAATCAGGCTGTAGGGAGGCAAGAGGTCAAGAAAAGTTACTCAAGAAAGGAGAGGAGGTGACTACTGGAGTGATATCCTGGAGTAGGCAAAGGGGATGAGGTCTAGTAGGGTTTGAGTTGAGAGATTTGGATTAGACAGAAATTGGGGCAATTTACTCATAATAAATGGAAGAAATGTAGAGTATATGGGAAAAGATTCAGGAAGGTTGGTGTTTTGATTGAAATAGAGAGGATGACAAGGGGAATGTGAGGATATGGGAAAGATGTACAGATGTTTGAAGAGACAAGAGAAGATGTGAAATCATTAGGAAAGTGGGGAAGTTAATGGGTATATAAATTACTTATAATATATGTATTAATGGGGCTCCTTGGACATTGCAGGATCTTCAGCATCCCACAGTACCGAATGCCAGGATTATCAACCATGTGACAACCAGAAAACTCCACCTCACATTTTCAAATCCCCCAGGATTGCAGTACCACTGCTGTTTGAAAACTGTTGATTGTTAGATGATGACTTTAGGGAAACCATCAGCGCAATTGTGTGTTCCCTTCCTGACTCATTCTGTGTCCACGGTTACTGGTGTGGGTTGGTTGGGGTTTTTCCAGGAGAGGGTAACAAAGGGAATTGCTGGTGTGAATGATAAATGATGAATCGTGTAATTTCAGTTGGTTAAGGACAGAAGTGAAGGCATGTACAGGGTGAGAGACTGTGAAAGGTGGTAGGGTTAACAGGTTATGGGCCCTGATGAGGAGAGGCGTCTAAGGTAGGAAACAGGATGAGCATGTTGTAAGAAAGGACTATAAGTAATGGAAAGGCAAGAGTTTTAGAAGGGTCATCTATGTGGTTACTGAAATTACTAAGATAATGCCAGAAATACAGGGGAACATGTGTCAGTGAGCTAAATAGTAAAGTCCTGAAGGAATGAGAGGTGGTTTAAGGGATTAATCCAAGATGGGTGAAATAAGTCAGATAGATAGTACTGGAATTTGTACTTATGGAAGAAAAGTCAGAAATTCCCTGTAAGTCAACTTTGATGGTGACTGCCCTGGAAATACATGGGAAAAGATGGTGGCCTTTCAGATGAACCTTTTTAGATTCTACAGTTAATGGCACTCTCTAAGGAAAGATAAAGCTAGAGTTGAATTCAGATTTTTTTGAGCCTCTCTTGAGTGTGGGGCATTGTACAAGGTGCTGTGCAGTAAAGGTTAAATTATTTCATTAAGGAGCTTGTGATGCAAATAACTAAAACTGAGTAATAAAAATCTCGTAAAGGAACTTGAAATAGTGCTGGATGGCTCAGAAGGAAGAAATTGTATTAAGAGACCACTTAGGAAGTGGTTGAGTGTTAGGTAAAGCTTTCAAGGAGGGGAAGACTTGTGATGGACATCTAATGGCTAGAGTAACAAGAAGTCATGGTAGTCTGTTTGGTAAGGAAAAAGTTGAACTTGAAGCTTAGCACATTGCAGGGTGTTTGGGGAAGAGTCATTATATTTCCATTTTGTCTGGAACTACAGTGGTCAGAGCACTGCCAGGGGAAGAAAAATTACAGTAGTTTTGTATTATGGGGAATTTTGGTACCGCACTGAGTATCTGAGTGGAATGACATTTGCTTAGGTAATGAATAGTCATTGAAGGTTTTTACCTGATGTTCTCAAGGTAGAGTTTTCTCCAAAGATAGCCTGAAGTGGGGATAGGATAGTATAGTAGAGGATAGATTCCTGTAAATGGTAAAACTTGGCAAAACTACTTTACATGGAAGTATGCAAGAATTCCAAATATAGGTATCTTTGCATCATAAACCTCCTTAGTAAAATGAGGACTGAAACTCAGGATTTCCATTCTCATGCTGTATCCCTTTTCCTGTTTTTAATTCAGAGAGCTTGACTGGTAAGTTTTCTTTATCTGGCTTTCACAACAGCCCAGTCTTAGTTTTCCTCCTGCCCCTCAGGCTACTCCTTCTGTGATTGCAGTTGTGCCTCTTCTGGCTTTTCCCATTCATTGGGATTCCTACTTCTCTGGTGATCTTGTAGCTTTACATGCTGCCTGTATCCTGAAAAGTGGCAGATTTTATCCAAATCCTTTTTAAACTATGGGTTCATATCTAGTTACCTACTTGGATATCAATATCTCAAATTCAGCATGTCCAAAGTGGAATGCCTGATTTTAATTCTAAAACCTGCTCGCTCTCCTTGTACCTTCCCTAACTCAGTTGTTCAGGCCAAAAACATTGAAGTCACTCCTGATGCCTTCAGTTCACTCACACTGCACAGCCATTCTGCTAGGATGTCCTGTCATCTTAATCTTCAGACTATATCCAGAATCTAATCACTAGGCTTCCTAAGTGGTCTCTATCCTTCCACCCTTGCCCTCTGTGCTTGTATTTCAACATAGAAATCATAGTGATGTTGAAAAAATATGAGCCAAATTTTTTTTTTCTCTGCTTAAAATTCTCTAAGGGCTCCCCATCTCACACAAAACCACAGTCCTTAAAGTGACCTCCTATGTTAGTTGACAAATGATGACCTGTGGACCATATTTGGCCTACTACCTATTTTTGTATGACCTGTAGGCTAAAATAGCTTTTTAAATAGTTACAAAAATTAAAAAAATTGGTGTTTTATGATATGAATATTGTATGAAATTGATATTTCATTGCCCATAAATTTTTTTAAGTATATTTTATTCATTATGCTCTTACAGTTGTCCCCCTTTGCCCTCTTTGCCCCGTTCTGCCCATTAGCCCTATTTCCCTCCAGCAGTCGTCCTCCTTAGTTCATGTCCATGGGTTGTACATACAAGTTCTTTGGCTTCTCCATTTCTTATACTATTCTTAACATCCCCCTGTCTATTTTGTACTTCCAATTATACTTCTTATTCCCTGTACCTTTTCCTCCATTCTCCTCCTTCCCTCTCCCTGCTGATAACCCTCTGTGTGATTCTGTTCCTGTCCTATTATTTGCTTAGTTTGTTTTTGTTTTTTTTAGATTGTGAGTTTGTTGTCATTTTACTGTTCATAGTTTTGATTGTCTTATTTTTCTTAGCTATATCCCTTTAATATTTCATATAATAAGGACCTGGTGATGATGAACTCCTTTAGCTTTACCTTGTCTGGGAAGCACTTTATCTGCCCTTCCATTCTAAATAATAGCTTTGCTGGATAGAATAATCTTGGGTATAGGTCCTTGCTTTTCTTCACTTCACTTCTTGTCAGTCCCTTCTTGCCTGCAAGTTTTTTTTTTTTTTTTTTTTAAATCAGTTAATAATAGTCCTATGGGAACTCCTTTGTAGGTGACTGTCTCCTTTTCTCTTGCTGTTTTTAATATTCTCTCTTTATCTTTAACCTGTGACCCCCTCTTTGGGTCCAACTTGTTTGGGACTCTCTGAGCTTCCTGGACTTGTATGTCTCTTTCCTTCGCCAGATTGAGGAGATTTTCTTTCATTATTTCTTTAAATAAGTTTTCAATTTCTTGTTCTTCCTCTTCTCCTTGTGGCATCCTTATGATTCAGATGTTGGAATGTTTAAAGTTGTTCCGGAGGTTCTTAAGCCTCTCCTTGTTTTTTTAATTCTTGTTTCTTCTTTCTGATCCAATTGAATGCTTATTTCTTCCTTTTGTTCCAAATCATTGATTATAGTCCCAGCTTCCTTCCCTTCACTGTTGGTCCCTTGTATATTTTTGTTTATTTCACTTTGCATAGCCTTCACTTCTTCCTTTATTTTGTGGTGATATTCAGTCATTTCTCTGGGTATCCTTATCACCAGTGTTTTGAACTCTACATCTGATGGGTTGGCTATCCCTGTGTCGCTTAGTTCTTTTTCTGAAGTTTTGGTCTGATTTTCATTTGTGCCATATTTCTTTGTCTCCTCAATTTGGCAGCCTCTCTGTGTTTCTGTGTGTTAGGTAGAGCTGCTTTGACTCTCCATATCAGTGCACCTGTTACGTTGTAAGGGGTGGAGCTTATGGTATTGCCAGGGCAGTGCAGCTGGCTTTGCTGCTTTGTGGTGCTTGATGTGGGGGAGGGGTCAGAGAGGGAACAATGCTGCTTGCTTGGCTCTTGACCTGTTTCCATTCACTTTCTCCACTTTCCCTAAGCAGCTGATGCCCTTGTAGCTCCTGCCCTGGTGCTGATTCCCAGAGTGGGTGGGCTTGTGTATGTTCTATGACCCTGTGGGCCCTTTAAACGGATTCTCCTGTGAGACCAGCAGTTTCTTCCACCACCCCAACCTCCACTGGTTTTACTTAACAGGTAGGGGGGCACAGCTAATACTTTTCTAAGCTGTTTTTGTTTCAGATGTATAAACAAATAATTTTATTTGATATTCTAGGGCTTTCCTTCCCCCTGCAACCATTTATTGAATATATAGTATTTGGCAGGTAATTTTAGGTATTTTTGCAATCTGTCTCATTTAGTTTGAAGTAGATGCTATTCACCTCATTGCGAGATGAGAAAACTCTGGCTCTAAAAAGTAGAGCAACAAAGCTGGTACATGTGTACCTCAGATACTGTAAATTCAGTTCCACACCACTGCAGTAAAGTTTGCTGGTGGATTGTCTTGCCTTCAGTTTGTAAAAAAGGCAACATCTATGAAGAACAATAAAGGACCGTGCAATAAAATGAGGCATGTCTGTGCTTGAATCTAGGAATGTCTGACTCCAAAGCCTGTGTGTGCTGCTATACAACCTTTGTAATTACATAACCAGATTTTTTTTGAAATAGCTAAAGTTTATTCTCTAACAAGTGTGACTGCCTTTAGAGCAAAAATATTATCAAAAGAGATTGTTTAGGTTTGAATCCAGGTTCCACTATATACTTTTGCTTTGTGTGTTTAATTATATTATAACCCCTTCATGCTCCAATTTCCTTGATGTGTTAGAAACAGTCATTGACATTGTTTTGAGGATTAAATGAGGTAATGTATGCAAAGCTCTTAGGACAGTTTCTGGTACAGAATATGAATTCCTTAAGTGTCACCTATTAGTAGTGGAATAGATAAAGGAAACTGAGACCCAAGTAAATTAAGTGATTTTCCAAGTCATAATTTTCCAAGGTCACAATAGCTATTAAATGGCAAAGTTGAGGTTTTTAATATGAAGGTCAGAATTTTGACCATTTTTAAAAATAGAAACTTTTAAAAAATGTGTTGGACAAAACCAAGGGGGAGGTTGGAAGCAAGGGAGGGAGGTGGGTTTGGCTGGGGTTGCGGGGGAGTGGTGGGGAGAAAATGCAGACAAGTATAATTGAACAACAATAAAGTCATTAAAAAATGTGTCGGAGTTTCTTCCTTTCTGATTATAGTCTATTGTATATAATTTAACTTTTCTTCTTAGATCAATATAATCAGGAAAAGCATTGGGTTATGATTTGGGTCTGGACCAGGCCTTGTCCCTGATTAGTTGTGTGACCTTAATATTTCTGATTGTAGTTCATTTGTAAACTGAAGGGTAGGTGGAATTGGGCCAGATGATTGCAGAGTTCCTTTTACAACACCAACAGAGTATGATCCTGAGGTACATTGCTTTTATCATGAATTACTGTGCTGTGCTGTGCTGTAACACCTTGAAGTTCCCAGAGATCCTTCGTGCATGTGTAGGGTGGTTACGTGTGTAGGGTGTGCTAAGTAACTAACAAGTGCTGTACTTTTATTTGGCCATCCACACTTTATCCATTGTCTCATCTCTTTTTTAGCATTCTTCCTGCTTTTTCTGCTTTTAGACTACTTTCTTAGTATGTTGATGTATTGCCTTTACCTTTTTTTCAGAGTGAAGCTTGTGGACTTTGTTTTCAGTTCTCACCTGAACACATAGTAATCTTTTTTGGTTGCTGGATTCACAGCTAAATATTAAATGGTTGAATCCCCTAGAATGGAGTAGGGTTGGGAATGGAAAATGCCAGACCCTAAATTGTGTAGTATGATCTTTCTACAGAAGGTATAACTTCAGTGATAAAAGAATCTTTGAGCTGTCTCATACCATGGGATCAAGTTTTAATTTCTTTGTTGCGTAAAAGGACCCTGTGAGTTGCAGCGTGTATGCGTTCTGGCTTTACCTTGATGTGATATGTGCATGTAATCAAATAAAGTTCCACTTGTTAGTTAGGTTATACAACCTCTCTGTTTGTTTTATTTAAGCTTCAGTAGCTTGTTTCTGGTAGATTTTGTAAACCAGAGTTGGGGAGCTCGTTACAGGATGTGAAGAGTTTTGTATGTAGGTCACAGCTGAGTATCATTTGATTATAGTCATGGGTCTGTTTTTTCATTTGCAGTATTTGAGAGAGTTAAATGTCATACCTGTAACTTTCCTGGTCCCCAAAATTAAAAAAAGGATTTTTTTTTTCTTTAAGGGAGTAACTGGAAAGTATTAGGAAACTACTACAAACAAACAACAGCAACAAAAAAAGAGTAAGGGGAATTCTTTATTTAAAGGAAGTTTAATTTAAAGAAAGGACAGTGAAATGAAGAGAAAGCTGTTCTTTGTGAGTTTATGTGTTCTGTGGTGTGTAAATTACTTCTGGTAGCCATATAGTTAAAGCATGTGCCCTATTTTGGCCACCACCTTTTTTTAAAAAATGATATATAAGGATTTAATCAATGCTCAGAAGAGTTTATGTTTATCTGGAATGAAATGTCATGAAGATGGAACAGAGGGGTGATGAGACCTCTGAGGAGAAATATACAGTGGGATCCAGGCCAGGGTCATCCATGGGTAATGAAGTCAGAACCTAGTGGATATTCAGGAGTTTGACATAACAGCAAATAATCGGTTGAAGGAGAAGTAGGGTCTCTCAGGAGTCAGGGGAACAGAGCCAAAAAAGCATTCTGAACTTGAGGCCTAAAAATGAGCAAAGGAAAAGCATTGTGCCAACATGTGTTGTCTGGTGGTGCTCTCAAATTGAAAAGCCTCATGGTTACAGTCAGTAGTGGTGATATATTTTCAGGAGTCCTATCTGCTTTTTGGATAGGTCTGATTAATGCCAGTTTCCAATAGAAAATTCTCAAGGTTAATCACAAAATGGTTGCTAACAATAGAAGTATTACTTTTTCAGGTGGCGATACTGTGTTTGTAAAGTATCTCATTGAGATCCAGTCAGCCCGCTGCTAGCAGCTGCTGGGAAGGGTTGACTTTTCTGGCCATATTACTTAGGCTCTTTCTTGGGCCCAGGTCCTCAAAGAATGTGTTAGCTTTTTGTTTGAAATGGGTTAGTTTTTCATTGTAAAGATTGTTTCTGTTTAGTTGGTAACATGTTTGTAGGTTCCACATTCAGATATGAAACTAATTGTAAAGGAGCATTTTTGAAAAGTCGTTTTCTTTTTCTCTTGCAGGTGTAATCCAGAGAGCAGTCTTCAGACGTCTTTGCTGTATTGACTCAGAGCTGTCAGGGGACTCAGGCTTATGAGGAGGTACTGTCACACAAAACAGTGTCTAGTGAAGACGACCAGAAAGAGGGGAAAGGATCGGAAAAAGAAGCTAAAACACTATAGAAAACCATGGTAGGGTATTGTTTATGTTTCTTAATTAAATTACAAAAGATTCTGAAAGTTTAAAATTAGAAGCATTAACAGTGAAGCCAAGTGAGTAACAAGGGTGTTAATTTTTGGCTCTAGTGCATCAGATAAAAAAGGCACTCTGCTGTTTAGGTAAAGTAGATGAGTTCAGATTTATTATGAGCCCTTTAAACCACAAGATGGAGCCCCATGAGCCTACAGGCCATACATTATTAACTACAAATGAGGGATTGCTCATAAATACTATTTTCTAATAAGACTGGCATTAACAGACTGATATAAATGGCTAATGTGACCTTGAACTTGAAATTGTGTTATTTTCTTTGGCTTTCTACCTGAAGTTCAGTTTTTCCCACCATGGAAATTAAAAATTTTGAAGCAGTCCTTTTAACTAGTGATATGGATGGTGTAGGAATTGATAAAATATGTATTTAACTTGAAAAGCTGCCTTTTCCCACTTGCTGTTTTATTTTTTGTTTTTTTATTTTAATAGCAAACTTACAGGAACAGCACAGAAGACAACATTAAAAATGTACTTGCATGTAGGACTACTCAGAAAAGTATAGTGAATGGATAGAATCTACTGCATGATAAAAATGCTACAAACACCATTTAGTTGCCATCAATAAGAAATTTACTTGTTTTAAAAAACCCCAAATGCTGGCATTGTCCATAAAAATTTAACAGGTTTATTTATATTGTTATAAAGTTGAACTGCTGAAACCTATTTACTGAAACATCTTGACTTGCATTAATGCTCTATGTCCCAGCATTTATATTTAAAAAATTCACACACAAATGAAAATGGAAACGCTGCCAATACCTGATTTCTGTCCCTTATTTTCCATTTGCAGTCATATACTTAGTACCTTTTGACCCCATGGGGGAAAAAATAATGTATAGTTTTTTTTGTTTTTTTTTTAAGAATGAAATGTTTCCCATCATAGTGGATTCTTAAGCATATTCTCTGTGTATGCGGTGTGCTAGCTGGATGTCTTTTGGCACATTTGTTACACATTTGGCATAGATAGCACAAAGGTGGTGGTTTTCAAAAAGGCCAACCAGGTAGGCTTCACTTGCCTCCTGCAAAGCACCAATAGCTGCACTCTGTAAGTGCAGATCTGTTTGAAGTCCCGAGCAATTTCTTGGACCAATGCTGGAAGGGAAGTTTACGAATTAGAAGTACAATGGGCTTCTGATAATGTCTAATTTCAGGAAGCACCACAGTACCAGGCCTGTAACAATGAGGTTTCTTCACCCCTCCAATAGAGGGTGCACTCTTGCGAGCAGCTTTGGTAGCCAGTTGCTTCTTCTGTGCATTACCAAAGGTCAATTTGCAGGCAGTCTGCTTTGTAGGAACCATGCTATAGAGACCTCTTTTCTTGTCCCGCTTCTAACCTTCGGCTGGAGCTTGGAGAGCTGGAGGAGGCCCTGATGTTAGAGAGCAATGGTTGCTGCTAATACTCCCACATGCTTTTAAAGGAATAGAGTGTTAAGTGTATTGGGGGAAATCTTGCTTTTTGTGGAAGGTTCACACTTTTGAATTTGAGATGGTAGATGAGGTCATAACTTCTGGTGCTTAGTTTTGTAATTGGTAAAATGTGCTGAATTTTTTCCCTTAGTATTTTGTTTCCGGAGGATGTTGTATGAATTTTTTTCTCTTAGGGGGAAAAAAGGCTTAAAAAAGGTAAGTGGGAGAAAAAGCAAAAAAATATTATTAATCATCAATATGTGTAACTACGTTGTTTAGTAAGTCTGATGGTGTTTCTTTAAGTGTTATTTTATTTTTCAAAAAAATGTTTTAGGATGAATTGCTCTTTAAAGAAGAAATTCCCATATTTTACTTCTGGGTGGTAGGGCAAAATGTTAACTTGGGATTTTCTCTGTCACTGGTTTTATGGTGGGATGTTAAAAAAATGACACTGACTTGTGTTTCCTCCCATACGAATTATTCAACACTTCAGCTCCTTCATCTATTATATTCTTCATGTTCTTACAGTTAAAGAAATGCTTTATAGATATTATTGGTCATAGTTGATGGAAATTTCTTTTCTAGTTTATTTTAAATTTAACTTAGATCTTCTGGTGTAGGAATTTTGTGTTTTTATGTAATTTAATTGGTTGATAGATTTCCTCAATTTCTCCTATTGTTAGATCTCAAATTTGAATAAGAACTCCTGTTTCTGCATAGTTCTTACAATTTAATTTTTTTTATTAATCTATTTGGAGCATAGTTGGGTAAATAAGATCATCCTAATTTCTGTTATACTGTTTATTTACTTCTTCCTTTCACCATTGTTTCATGATGCTTGTCCTATCACATTCAGTTGACTCTTGGATTTAACATTGGCAGCCTATGTTATTTGTGAGAAAGACACCAAGGGTTTGTGTTACACAGCAATCTATAGTTTTACTATGGTGAGGTCAGTGTGCAGGACTGAGTAATTTAACTAATTTAGTAACGCACCATAAAACTAAATGACAGAGAAAGTCTCAAGTTAATATTTTTTTCCCTATCATCCAGAACTAAAACATATTAGCAAAATTTCTTCTCTTAAGAGCAGGTCAACTAAGTTACAGTCCCTAGAACAACCTAGCAGCTCTAATTCATTATATGGCTCTTCTGTTTTCTTGTTACTTATTTTGGGCTATATGAGTAAGTCTCATGAAGGAATTAAAAAGTTTGTTTCTCTGTGGCAAAATACTCCAGTTGGAAAACTAGGTGTGGACTTTGAGTAAGAAAGAAATCTACACAGAGATAATTTTTGCCTAGAGAAGAAAAAGATTTTTTGATTGCTTTTAGTCCTTTTTTATATAATAATTCAGGGTTTTGAAGGATTACTTACCTTTTAAGTTGTAGTTTGCTTCATTTTATAGGGAACAGTTATACTGTGGTATTAATTTACTAGTGTTCAAATTACTATGACTTTTAAGTTTTTTTTTTCTTTTTTAAATTTATCTTTTGGACTATTTTTTATTGTATTTTTTCCATTACCATTTAGTTCCCTTATATGATTTTTAAAATTTTTATATTCAAACAAAACCAAACAAAAAATACTGATAGAATTTTGAATATTTTGTTTTGTGGTAAAGACTTTAAAACAAGTATTTACCATTTGCTAGTATGTATAATTTCATATAAATAAAGACACTGTAGCTACCCTTTAAATAAAATACTTTGGCTTTATGAAAACTCAGCAAGCTGTCCTTGTTCATTTTGCTTTGTATGGTACAAATGTCTTCATGATAATTGTAAATTTGGAAATATTCAAAGTTTTTTGATGTATGACTCATGAGTGTGAAGGATCTATTCTATTATATTTTCATGAAATTCATTCTATTTCTAGGCTTTAATCTGCATCACTGATTTCTGGGCCAGCATGTCATTTTAATTATTGCTTTTTAAGTTTTTGATACTTTGTTTTAGCATGATGGCACCACCCATCCATCTTTTAGAGTATTTCTTATTGAATTTTACCTCTCAGATGAGCTTTAAAATTGTTTTTGAGTGTTAAGTAAATCTATCCTGAGGGTATTTTGATTGAGAATGTAATACATTTGTAAATTAGTTTGGGAATTTGATTCTTTTGCACTACATTGAGAATTTATTTGTGTATTATTTATTAATTATTGATTGTATTATTTTCCACATGAACAACTGTAAACCTGCTTTTGCCCCACCCTGTATGTATTTTCTTCGTTCTGGAATTTGAAATGTCCCCTACTGATCTTTTTTTAAAAATTAAAGCCTTGCACTAAAGTTTTAATGCTGAATTGTAAACAGTATCCTAATGTGTCTATAGTTTTTCTTGTGTTTACATGTAATGTATTTTGTATTTTTACTGTATTATGAAATCTGAATTTTTCAAGGTGCACAGATCTCCAGCAGTTTGGCAAGGAGAGACTGAGTGTCATGAGTCACCGTCATGCCTTTCCAGGCACTCTCTCAAAGCTCGGAAGGCTGTGTTTCTTGCAGATGATACGTGATACGGGTGGCCTTTTTTGAAGTGGTGTTCAGAACACATAGGTTCAGATAAAAGGTAGCATCTACATAAAACTGAGTGTTACGTGGGTGAACCTTACTGAAAAGAAATGAAAAAGTCTCTAGTTTTCTGGTGTGTTAAGTAGAATGGGGTTTTACTTCTTATTCCTGAGCAATGTTTTACTATTTCAGCAGTAACTATTTTACAGTGGTTTGACAATTAATGCTATAACTTGACCTCAGGCAACTTTTTTTTTTTTAAATGGAAGTAAATGTTTTCTTTCTCCTTCTGACAGAGATCTATTAGATCTTTTGCCAATGATGATCGCCATGTGATGGTGAAACATTCAACAATCTACCCATCTCCTGAGGAACTTGAAGCTGTTCAGAATATGGTGTCTACTGTTGAATGTGCTCTTAAACATGTCTCAGATTGGCTGGATGAAACAAATAAAGGAACAAAAACAGAGAGTGAGACAGAAGTGAAGAAGGATGAGGCCATAGACACCTGTTCCAAGTGAGTGTGGCCTGATTTTGTGGCGCTTTACTGTAGCGCCCAGAAAAGCTAGGGCCCCCTCCTGCTGGGTTACATTTGGTACATGGTGTTCTTTGGGTTTTCTCATTTACGTGATTGTAAACAAGGAAGTAAGTCTGAAAATTTTCTTGAGTTTGAAATTTGAAAGGAATATGATGAGACCAGAAAAAGAAGGACTTGTCAGGATGCTTTCTGAGAGTGCACCAAGCCCTTTAAAATCTCCTCTTTTTGGAGGTTGTGATATATCATGTTTCTCATGTTTTGGTTCGCCCTCCTAAATTTGGACATGAATCGTAGTGTTTTTGGTTGCTGGGGAAATAATAAAATGTCATTTTTGTTAGGTTTTTCAAAATCCTGGTGTAGAAGAAAGAGTGTAGGAAAATTGATTCGCAGGACCCAACAGTGTCTTCAAGATAATAAATGCTCATTGGATATTTGTAGATGCAAGAAGGCCTGCTGGGAGCCAGACCCTTCAACAGTTAGAGTAGAGTGTTCTCAATGCTGTAATAACAGTGAGAGATAAGTGAGAAGACACTGATGATAATGAGTCCGATCATGAGATTTTTTGTGCTGCGCTAAGCTTTGAGTTACTGTTTGGAGCAATGTCATTCTCTGCCTGGAATAAGTGAATGACTGACTTTGAGAGGTGAAGCTCATTTGTACTGAATTAATAGAATTAAAAACAGTATTTTGGCTAATATTGATAAATTGAGACTAGAGGTTATAGAATTTTTTCCTAGCTTTAATTCTAAATTAATGTGTAAGTAGTCGATAATAATAGGAAAGGATTGACAAATTGATTTCTTCACAGAAAGATAGTGTAACCTTTTCATTTTCAGATGAAAGATAATCTGTATCAGTTTTTAGTTGAAGAACACAATTCCTTGACTTGGTTAATTGTTTACAGGTAACATATACATTGTATCTAGTTGTAGACTTGTCAGCCTCAGGGTTCTTGGCAGTAATTCAGTTTTTCTCACATATTATGGCTTTAGAAAAGACACTGTCAAATTTGGGGGTTCACGTTACTTAGTAATATTATCTAATAATCTAGTTCTGTATATCCCAGTCCCTTTGTAAATTAAATCTTCATACACTCCATATTTACATTGTACCTTGGAATGTGTGCCTTTTAAAACTTTTTCAAAATTGTAAAATATATAACATAAGGGTTGCCATTTTTACCATTTTTAAGAGGTTTCCTTTTTTTAGTGGAGTTCATGCCTTTTTAATACATCTTCTGTTTGTTCTCATGGCTGAGTAGACCTTTGGAAAGTGCTCCAGTAGACTTTTGCCTAACTGGATCAGGTCACTGTGTTTTGAAGGTTTTTGAAAGGTAATGTGTTCCACATGTTCATTTGGAGTTCTAAATATACTTTTCAGTGTGCATGCTCTTGGCCGTCTGTAAAGTCTTTCTATTTTGTGGAATAGTCACAGGTTGAGAGCCCTTGCCTGTGATTCTTCCCACCTGGTGGAACTCGGGTTGTGCAGAGTCATTGTGTCCTTGTTTTGTACAAGCTAGAGGCAGGCACATTGCCCAGGAACAAAGCTGTGTTTGATCATAGACACATACTGTGCTCCTGGTATACGCTGAGTACTACAGAGGGCACAAGATGGATGAGGGCTAGCTGATAGTTATTAAGAACCTTCTATTGTCAGACAGCTTTTATTTTACCTTTTTACAATCTGACTCAAAAGTTGAGTTGCACAAGGTTCCACTATTTGTATCAGGAGGAATACTAGGATTCTCTTCTTAATTTTATTTTTTTTTAAGATTATATTTTTAGAGAGAGGGTAAAGGAGGAAGAAAGACAGGGAGAGAAACATCGATGTGTGGTTGCCCCTCATGGGCCCCCAACTGGGGACCTGACCCACAACCCAGGCATGTGCCCTGATTGGGAATTGAACCAGCAACCCTTTGCTTTGAAGTCTGGAGCTCAATCCACTGTGCCACACCAGCCAGGGCTCTCTTCTTAATTTTATTTCCTATGTTTGGGTTGCTTGCTTTACAATACCTTCTATATTCAAATTCATTATTCAACTTCAGGACTGAATTAGGACTTAGTTTCTCTGCTTAGTCATGTTGTCTTCTACACGAGAAGGTCAAGTATATCATAATTATGATATAGAATATAAGTGATCTAATAATGGCTAGTTAATAATAGCTACCATTTATTGAGTGCCAATTATTTTCCACATTACTGTACAATAAATCTGCTAGTCTCTGTTACTATTACCCCCCTCCTCTGCCCCTATTTTACTTATGAAATTTCCACTGCTTCAGATTTACTTACAAAAAAAGTGACATGGAATCATTAACAAACTTTAACTTGCTTCAGGTCACTGAATGAGTGTGTGTGGTGGAGCTAGGATTCATATGTAAGTCTGTCAATTCCAGATGCAGCTTTCTTAGCATCTTTGCTTCAATTTCCTGTGACTAAAATGTAAAAGTACACAGTGGGGAGAGATTATATGCTGGTTTTGGAGATCAGAAAAATCTTTATGAAGGAGGTAGCATTTACAGTTGATTTAGAGGATGGGCAGGGCTTTGGCACAGATAGTAAAAGTGAAAGAAAAAATGTCAGCAAAGATCTGGGTGTGAGAAAGTATAGGGACTGTTGAAGGATTAACAGCTATTATTTATTGAGCTGTTAATATATGCCAGGCTCATTACTTACATTAAATTAAATGATATTCTCAGTACTAGTCTGAATGTAAGGTGGTATTTCTTTTTTACAAATGGGAAAGCAGGCTCGAAAAACCAAGAAATTTGTAATTTGTCCAGTACTACACTGTAAGTAGCAGAGCCAGGGTTCAAACCAGGAAGTCACACTGCCTTTTAAATTGCCTCTCAATATGCCAAGTGTCTAAGTGTTCAGTGGGGCGCCAGGAAAGTAACAAGGAAGGTGCCATTCATGCAGTGCTTCTGGAAGATTATCCTGGTTGCAGGACACTGTATATGGTAGATTGGAGATGGCAGAGGTTAGTCAAATAAGGCCAACGAAAGGATGTTACTGAGGTACCATAACAGCTGAAAAGAAACTGGTTTGACAGTAGTGGTTCAAAGGTGGTTATGGAGGGGGAATTTATAAACTGTTATTAGATTTGGGAGGATGAGAATATGAGAGGACAGGGATACATAAGAAAAAAATTAAAATGACTCTTCTTTTTTTAAAAAAATATATTTTATTGATTATGCTATTACAGTTGCCCCATTTCCCCCTTCATTCCCCTCCACCCTGCACACCCCCTCACACCTACATTCCCCCACTTTAGTTCATGTCCATGTGTCATAAGTTCTTTAGCTTCTACATTTCCCACACTCTTCTTGCCCTCCCCCTGTCTATTTTCTCTCTACCATCTATGCTACTTATTCTCTGTACCCTTTCCCCCGCTCTCCTCCGACTCCCCTGTTGCTGACCCTCCATGTGTTCTCTATTTCTGTGGTTCTGTTCCTGTTCAAGCTGTTTGCTCAGTTTGCTTTTGTTTTTATTTTAGGTGTGGTTGTTAATAACTGTGAGTTTGCTGCCTTTTTACTGTTCATATTTTTTATCTTTTTCTTAGGTAAGTCCCTTTAACATTTCATATAATAAGAGCTTGGTGATGATGAACTCCTTTAACTTGACCTCATCTGAGAAGCACTTTATCTGCCCTTCCATTCTAAATGAAAGCTTGGCTGGATAGCGTAATCTTGGCTGTAGGTCCTTGCCTTTCATGACTTGGAATACTTCTTTCTAGCCCCTTCTTGCTTGTAAGGTCTCTTTGGAGAAATCAGCTGACAGTCTGATGGGAACTCCTTTGTAGGTGACTGTGCCCTTAGCCCTTGCTGCTTCTAGAATTCTCTCCTTCATTTTAATCTTGGCTAATGTAATTATGATGTGCCTTGGTGTGTTCCTCCTTGGGTCCAACTTCTTTGGGACTCTCTGAGCTTCCTGGACTTCCTGGAAGTCTATTTCCTTTGCCAGATTGGGGAAGTTCTCCTTTATTATTTGTTCAAATAAGTTTTCCACTTGTTGCTC
>PVKU01009947.1:0-56901 GCA_004027475.1 Anoura caudifer | reverse complement strand
CTTCTTTGGGACTCTCTGAGCTTCCTGGACTTCCTGGAAGTCTATTTCCTTTGCCAGATTGGGGAAGTTCTCCTTTATTATTTGTTCAAATAAGTTTTCCACTTGTTGCTCTTCTTCTTCCCCTTCTGGTACCCCTATAATTTGGATGTTGGGATGTTTAAAGATGTCCTGGAGGTTCCTAAGCCTCTCCTCATTTTTTATGAATTCTTATTTCTTCATTCTTTTCTGTTTGGTTGTTTCTTTCTTCCTTCTGGTCCACTCCATTGTTTTTGAGTCCTAGTTTTCCTCCCATCTCTATTGGTTCCCTGTGCGTTTTTCTTCATTTCACTTATTGTAGCCTCCATTTGTTCCTCTAATTTATGACCAAAATCAACCAATTCTGTGAGCTTCCTAATCACCAGAGCTTTGAACTGTTCTTCTGATAGGTTGGCTACCAGCACTGTGAGCTCTGCATCTGATAGATTGACCACCTCCTGGTTGCTCAGATGAATTAGCTCCGGGGCCTTCTCCCTTTTGAGCCATGCTCGGTTTTGTTTTTTTTTTTTTTTTTGTTTTTGTCTGGTCGTGGCTATTACGTAGTGAGGGGTGGAGCCTTAGGCGTTCACCAGGGTGGGGCAGCCCAGTTGCTGGGTTGTGATGCTGGATGTGGGGGCGGGGTCTGAGAGGGAACAATGGCGCTTGCTCTGCACTGTCTCTCGTATTCCAGTCCCTTCAGCCTCTTTCCCCTATCAAATTGGGCCCTTCTGGTGCTGATTCCCAGATGGGTGGGCCTGTGCACACTCCAGGACCCCATGGGTCTCCCCAGTGAACTCTCCTTTGAGGCTGGGACTCCCTCCTGGCACCTCAGCCCCTACAAGTATTTTCAATGGGTGCTTTTAGGCTTCACTTCCCGGCGCTGGGGCCCTGCATGGCGCAGTCTGTCTTGCTGCCCATTTTTGCCTGGTTTATCTGTGAGCAAATGTGTGTCCGCAGTCCGCTGCCTTGTGCGTCCCATCTGGCCTCCCGGAGTTCAGCAACACCACTGCCTGTGCGCCTGGAGTGACCACGTACCCAGGAGCACCACCAGCTTATCCTGCCGCAATCTGACTCCGCTGGCCACGGACTCAGCCGGCCACCGACTCCACCCCTCTTACTGGTCTGGATGAATCGTTGTTGTCAGACTCCCGCACAATTCAATTTTCTCTCTGTCCTGGTTGGGTTTTCTTTTTTTTTCTTTTTTTTTGGGGGGGGGGTCTATATTTTTGTTGTCCTTAATCTTGGTTGTGAGAGGAGGCACAGTGTGTCCACCCCACCTATGCCTCCATTTTGGCCGGAAGTCCTCTTTTTTATGATTTTTCATGAGATTAACCTCCTATGCATTTTGGTGATCTTTTCCTCCCCTGGGTTTTGGATTTTATTGTAAGATTTTTAAAGATAATAGTGAATTTACCTTTGAATTACCCACAGTACCTGGAATAGTGACTTACTTGGAATAGTCATTCAATTAATATTTGTCAAAAAGCATGTGTGGTATAGTCTTCGCAGAGTGAGTTGTATTTAATGGCAGCCCTGTTTTGTTAAATAGAAAAATCTGAGTTGGTGTAGTAGAAATGACCCGCAGAGGACCAGGGTTAGGAAGACCTGAATTCTAGTTTGGGCTCTGCTCATATCTGTGTAATCTGAATCATATCCTTTCACGTGTTTTTTATTATTTTCTGTAAAATGATGGTATTTGAACTAGATTATGTCTAATGTCACTTTCAGCTCTTAAATAAAAGAAGTCTCTTAGGCAAGAGATGCATCATAAGAAAAACATTTATATCTATTAGAAGCTTAAGACTAGTTTTGACACTGAGACAGAAAAGTCTTGCTCCCAATGACAGAAGAAGTCACCTATGATTTTTTATTATCACACATTAAATTACTTCCCCAGTCTGCTCAGACAGGTTTGTGTCCCATCTACTCTTTTGATTTCCTGCTTGGGGAAAGTGAGAATTAATGAGTAGACAAGGAAGGGAGGAAGAGATCACATACGCCTAGTTACTCTTCAACATTGTGAAGCCAGGAAGAAGAGCAGCTCTGGAATTTCTCATATCGGGCCCCCCTACCTCCTCTTCAACTCCCTCTTTCCCACCAAAATCTTAAGATTAGATAATCTTCTTCCAGCACACCCATAGGCACACACACCCACACCACACACACCACACCTTTTTACAACAGGCAGTCTAGGGCACCAGGGCAGACCTGCAGCAGCTAAAAAATATTTGTTGAGCAATGTCTCCATACTAAATTCGACAGGTTTCTCCCTACCTTCATTTTAAATTTAAATTTGTAGCTGCTGAAAAATAATGATCTGGTAAAAGTACTGATAGTGAATGAGTGATTCACCCTAGGGAGGTAAAATCATTACTCAGTTATCATTTGATTCCTAATAAAAGAAAGTAGAGTCTTTCAGAGAACCACAGAGCTCTGACTCTCTCAGGAAGTCCAGAGGCTATTGCAGGTCAGCAGCTTTATTTTTAATGATCCTTCTAGTTTTCTGACTTATAATAGTCACCTGAAGAAATAAGAATTATGATTATATTTTCTTGGTTATTTCTGAAAGTACTGAAATGTCACTTAGGCTTGTGACATCCTGATACTGTCATAACCAGCCACAAAGTACCTTAAGTGAACTACATATTACCAGTGCTAAGCTGTAACTCACTTGTCCTTAGATATCCTACTATTCCTATACAAAAAGCGAAACAGAGATTGCAAGCCAGGGCTGGTGTGCATGAACATCACACATGCATATTCATAAACAAAAGGGAAAATGCATATTCAGAGAGGCCTCATCGATGCCATGTGACATTCTTCCAATTACTTAAGTTGTTTTGAGCTATTTCAAATGGAATAATATTGGCAACACCCTCTACCATAAAGTATGTACAGTGTGGGTATCTGAAAAGACTGTATATAAAACCGTAAAGACTATGAAATGGTTCTAGATATCACCTAAATTAAAACTTTTCTTAAGGTTTTCTGTTGCACTTAAGGGAACAAAGTGCTTCACTACAGGATACACAGCACTGAATGCCCTAAAGGTTATCTGTAGCCTCTGTCAGAGGGGATACGAGAAACACACAAATATAAAGAAGGCTGTAAGTGACGCCATCTGAGCTCAGAGGAAGGAGGTTGGTTCATCATAAGTTGGGAAAGTCAAGAAAGGGTTTGTGAAGTAGGTGCTATCTAAGATGGTCCCTGAAGATCTTGACAGCAAAGATGGAAATGAGGGGCAGGCTTCCAAGGCAACGAAAGACCCAAAAGAAGGGATGCAGTGGGCAAATGTGCAGTACCTTCAAAGAAAAAAAAAGTGTTACCATTTGGATGGAATCTGAAAAACGTGGGGCAGTATAGGATCAGGTGAAAAGTTGATCTAAAATAGTACAAAATGACTATATGTAAAGGCTTCAGTTCAAACAAAAACATGTACACGAATGTTCAGATCAACAATATTCACAATAGCCAAAAAGGGAAACAACCCATTGTTCATCAAATGGTGAATGGATAAACAAAATACGGTATATCCATGCAATTGACCGCTGTTCTGCCCTGGAAAGGAGTGAAGTGCCGATACATGCTAACATGTGACAGGTGCTCTGGAACTAGGTGGTAGTGATGGCTGCACAGCATTGCAAATGTTCTAAATGCCACTCAGTTGTATCCTTGGAAACGGTTAAAATTATGAGTTGTATGTTATATGAATTTTACCTCAATTTAAATAAACACTTTGGGATGTTTGCCTATGGAAAATGAACTTGATGCAGAAGTCATAGAGCAGATATTTAAAGTTTTTGAGCCAGATGCTGTCAAATCTGAAATGTGTTTTAGGGAGGTGTATCTGAGTACCTCACATAAGGTGAAAGGAGTAAGGAGATACTAGAGAGAAGGAGATCAGGCAGGAGGTTTGGGGGAACCTGTTAGTAAGTACAGGGGAAAAATTCCAGTTACAGTGTTGGCAACTAGAATGGGAAGGTAAGGCGGTTAGGAGTTAAACTAATTTCAGAGAGAAGATGTATAGGACCTGAAAAGTGATATGTTAGGGAGAAGCTGGCAGATGTATACTGGAGAGAGGCCTTGAGAGGCCAAAACCAGGGTTTTGAACTTGGATAACAGGAAGAATTTTACCATTAAGAAAATAAAAAAGTGGAGGAGAAAAGCTGGTGTAAGTTTGGTATGCTTGAGGTGTACCAGCTGGCCATCACCTTGAGACTTGGCCTCTGGAGGAAACAACCCAATTCCACTGTCAGCTTGGTTTCCTTACTCATGGCTTTTCTGCAACCTGGGTGCATTTTTTTTCCTTTGGTCAAACGGTGCAATTGTAAATTTCATGCATCTTCCAGATGCTAAGAGAACATAGCAAGAAAAATGTTTTGCAAAGAGATAAGATGATTTTTGAACAGAGAGAGATTTACTATGTAGACAATATACTAAGCCTCTCCTCTTTTTTTCACCGGGCACCACAGCCTTCTGTGCCTGTCTGTTGCTTCTTCTTTTCCCAGTGAATCAAAGGAAAAGAAAATGAGAAATTTAATCTGTGGACATCCACATTTGCTTCCAGAGATGAGCTTTACCAAGTAAAAGAGATGGCAAAATCAGGTTCCTCGAGCAGTCTAGTCTGAATGATGTTGCCTTCCTTGCAGATGTCTTCTGTGCTTTCTTATTAGCAGGCACACATGATCAAGATAGCCATGACCCACGTGGTGCAGTTGGTTGGTCCCACAAAGTGAAAGGTTGCCGGTTCAATTCCTGGTTACAGCACATACCTGGGTTGGAAAATTGGTCTCAGGTCAGGGCATGTAGGAGAAGCAACTGATCGGTGTTTCTCTCTTGTATTTATGTTTCTCTCCCTTTCTTTCTCCCTCCTTTAGCCTCTCTCTAAAAATAAATAAATAAAATCTTTATTTAAAAAAATAATGGTCAAGATAGCAAAGAAGTTTGCCCTGTTTTTTACATTCTAATGCCTTTCTAGCGCTATAACTGGAGAGCCCAACAATATAAGGCCTGCTGCTTCTACCGTACCGAAACTCAACTGGCCACTTCACCTGCCGAGCTAGCAAATGTAGTAGGTTTCTGATTTGTGACCTTTTTAAATGTTTATACCCTATACACAAATCATTTGGGGATGAGGATGAATGTGTCCTTCCTTCCTCTGTCCCCCAACAAACCTCCTTTTTAAATATAAACTCAACCTCTTAATACCAATGAAAATGGACAGAGTTTATTTTCAGTAAGACATATTTTCTTTAGAGGAACCAATGGTATTTCTGCCTATGCCAAGGCAAAATATCTTTAAAATGTTATTTTTGCAGCCACCAATGTAATCTTTTGTTCGAATAAGGATCGCTGATGGATATTGGTTAAGGTAGTCTAATCAATGGTTAATAGGGAACCAAATATTCACGTGGACTCAAAGCACCCTACAAATGACTTATTAAATACATTGAATGAACTCAGTTTCACCAATAATGACAAACTGATATTGTGTGACTCCTGATATAATAGAGAACTATACAGCATCATCTAGTTGTCTTGCAAAAATGTTTTAACTTTAATCATTATGAAACAATCGCACAAATCCAAGATAAGGGACATTCTGCAGAGCAACTGACCTGGACTCTTAAAAAATGCCAGTATTATGAAAGACAGAAAATGCCGTGGTGTGTGGACTGTTATAGATGAGTAGAGATTATAAAGCCATGACGTCCCTTAGGAATGTATGGTTTTTAATTTGATCTTGGATTGGGATAAAAACAGTTCTGAAGGATACTGTTGGTTGACTTGTAATATTTGAATATGGATTTTATCTCAAATATCATGGCTTTGGGTTACGTAGGAGAACACCATTTTGTTCTTGGCGATACGTGTTGAAGGGACGAGACATCGTGATGTCTGCAACTTACTCTCCAACACTCAGCAAATGATCATCCAGACTAGAGAGAACACAGAGATTGCAAAATACTAGCAATTGGTTAATCTAGCTGGAGGGCAAATGGATATTTATTATGTTCTTTCAACTAAAACATCTGAGGGAAAGGTAGTTTTCATTGAAGGTTTCAGAAGAGAATCTTTTTTAAAAAACAAAAAGACTGTTATTCGAAAATATAGGTGATAGCATTGGAGAAAAATGATGTGATATGTAGAGATGACCAGTCTCTAGCAATTTCTTGACTCCTTGCTGTGGAATATTAGTTTTCTGCTTTTAGAAAAAGGTTCCCCCATATCCAGCTTTCAAGTCCAGATAACAGTAGTTAGAAATTGGAAACAGTTCATTTATGTCATCCAATCCTTCTTTGTTATCTGACTTATAAAAAAGCATTTGTTTCTTAAAGTAAAAGACCACATTGTACATCCATTACTTACCAAGAGGGAATCTATCTGACTTTGGTCTGCAGAGACTAGTATGTAAACCTTTGGAATTAATCCCTCTGTGAATCCTCTCAGAGTGCTGGCTTTTACTGCTTTTGTACAGAATATTGTTTTACAGTACTCAGGATAGCTGTCTGAGGAAGCCTCCAGTGTCGAGCACTGTAGTACTATCTTGTCTATTTCACATGGGTTTTTAAAAGTTATTGGGCTGACATTGGCAAATAAAATTATATAGGTTTCAGATATACAATTCTACACTATAATATATCATATGTATATTGTATAGATTGTTCACCACCCAAGTCATTTATCCCCTTTTTGTTCTCTTCTAACTCTCCCACGCCTCTTCCCTCTAGTAATCACTACACTCTTGTCTGTGTCTATGAGTTTTGTTGTTCAATTCTATTTTGCTCATTAGTTTATTTTGTTCATTAGATCCCACATATAAGTGAAATCATATGGTATTTATCTTTCTCTGGCTGGCTTATTTCACTTAGCATAATATCCTTCAGGTCCATCCATGCTGTCACAAAAGGTAAGATTTCCCTCTTTTTTATGACCAAACAGTATTCCGTTATGTAAATGAATGACAGCTTTTTTATCCACTCATCTGCTGATAAGCACTTGGGCTGATTCAAAATCTTGGCTATTGCAAATAATGCTGCAATGAACATAGGGGTGCATATAATCTTTCAAATTGGTGTATCAAGTTTCCTCAGATAAATTCCCAGAAGTGGAATCGCTGGGCCATGAGGCAGTGCCATGTTTAGTGCCATGTTTATGGAGTTACATACTCCATACCGCTTTCCATAGTGGCTGCACCAGTCTGCATTCCCACCAGTAGTACACACGGGTTCCATTTCCTCCATGTCCTCGCCAGCACTTGTTTTTTATTGATTTATTGATAACAGCCATTCTGACAGGTGTGAGGTGGTATCTCATTGTTATTTTAATTTGCATTTCTCTGATGACTATTGATTTGTGCATCTTTTCATATGTCTTTTGGCCTTCTATATATCCTCTTTGGAGAAGTGTCTACTCAGGTTCTTTGCTCCTCTTTTAATTGGATTGTTTGGGTTTTTGGTGTTATTTTATAAGTTCTTTATAAATTTTAGATATTAACCCCTTATCAGATGTATCATTGGTGAATATGTTCTCCCATTCAGTGGGTTGCCTTTTCATTTCATTGATGGTTTCCTTTGCTGTGCAAAAACTACTTAGTTTGATGTAGTCCCATTTGTTTAATTTTTCTTTTGTTTCCCTTGCCTGAGGAGACATATTAGAAAAATACTGCTATGGGAAATGTCCAAGATTTTACTGCCTGTATTTCCTTCTAACATTTTTTATAGTTTGAGTCTAACATTTAAATCTCTAATTTGTTTTCAAGTTTATTCTTGTGTATGGTGTAAGAAGGTGGTCTAATCTCATTTTTTTGCATGCATTTGTCCAATATTCCCAACATCATTTATTGAATAGACCATCTTTACACCATTGTATGTTCTTGCCTCCTCTGTCAAATTTTAATTGACCATGAAGGCATGGGTTTATTTCTGGGCTCTCTATTTTGTTCCATTGATCTATATGTCTGTTTTATGCCAGTACTGTGCTGTTTTTATTAGTATTGCCTTGTAGTATAGTTTGATGTCAGGTAGTGTGATTCCTCCAACTTTGTTTTTCTTTCTCAAGATTGCTGTGGCTATTTGGGGTCTTTTGTGGTTCCATATAAATTTTTGAAATATTTGTTCTAGTTCTGTGAAATGTGCCATTGGTATCTTGATAGGAATTGCATTGAATCTATAGATTGCTTTGGGTAGTATGGACATTTTAATGATGTTAAGGCTTCCTATCCATGAGCATGGTATGTGCTTCCACTTATTTTTTATCTTCTTCAGTTTCTTTCTTCACTGTCTTATAATTATCCAAGAGCAGGCCTTTACATCCATGGTTAAATTTATTCTTAGGTGTTTTTTGATGCAATTGTAAATAGAATTAATTTCTTAATTTCCCTTTCTGATAATTCATTATTAGTATATATAAATGCAACTCTTTTCTGGATATTAATTTTGTATCCTACTTCTTCATTGAATTCATTTATCAGTTCTAGTAGGTTTTTGGTGGAATCTTTAGGGTTGTCTAAATATAGTATCATGTCATCTGCAAATAATGACAGTTTTACTTCTTCCTTTCCAATTTGTTGTCTGATTGCTATGGCTAGGACTTCCAGTACTATGTTGAACTAGAGTGGTAAAAGTGGACATCCCTTTTTTGTTCTCAATCTTAAGGAAAATACTTTTAGTTTTTTCCCATTGAGTATGATGTTGGCTATGGGTTTGTCATATATGGCCTTATGTTGAGGTATGTTCCCTCTATCCTAACTTTGCTGAGAGTTTTTATGATGAATGGGTGCTAGATGTTATCAAATGCTTTTTCTGCATCTGTTGATATGATCATATGATTGTTATCCTTCATTTTGTTTATGTGGTGTATCATATTTATCAGTTTGCAGATATTGTACCAAAGTTGTATCTTCAGCATAAAAGCTACTTTATCGTGGAATTTTTTTAATATTGTGGAATATATTTTTAATATATTCCATATATTCAGAAAATTGAATTAGGAGAATCAGAGAATCTGAATGGAGATTGTATATTTCTAGGAATTTTGTCATTTCATCCAGATTGTCCAATTTGTTGGCATATAGTTGGTTGTACTATTTTCTTACAATCCTTTGTATTTCTTTGGGGTTTTATTTTATTTATTTGGGGCCTGTCTCCTTTTTTCTTAATGAGTCTGGTTAAACCTTTGTTAATCTTGTTTAGCTTTTCAAAAAAACAGCTCTTGCTTACATTGACCTTTTGTATTGTTTTTCTAGGCTTTATTGTGTTTATTTCTGCTCTGATCTTTACTATTTTTTTCTTCTACTCACTTTGGACTTTGGTAGTTATTCTTTTCCTCATTTCTTTAGATGGAAAGCTAGATTGTTTATTTGAATTTTTTCTTGTTTTTTGATGTGGGCCTGTAATGCCATGAATTTTCCTCTTAGGACTGATTTTGCTGTGTCCCATAGATTTGAGGTTGTTGTTTTCTCATTTTTATTTGTTTCAAGGTATCTTTTGGTTTCTTCTTTGATCTCATTTTTGACCCATTCATTGTTCAGTATCATGTTATTTAGCCTCCACAGTCATGTGGGGTTTGTTGTTGTTGTTGTTTTCATTTTTTCTTGTGATTGATTTTTAGTTTTATACCATTATGATCAGAAAAGGTTGAGCCCTGGCTAGTGTAGCTCAGTGGATTGAACACTGGCGAGTGAAGTGAAAGGCAGCCAGTTTGATTTCCAGTCAGGGTACATGCTTGAGTTGCAGGCCAGCTCCCCAGCTGAGGGTGTGTGAGAGGCAACCAATTAATTGTGAAAGACAACCAATTGATTCAATGTGTGTCTCTCTCTCTTTTTCTCCCTTCTCTTCTCTCTAAAAATAAATAAGTTTTTTTAAAAAAGAAAAGATTAAGACTTATTTTGTGTCATAATATGTAGTTTACCCTAGAAAATGTTCCATGAGTACTTGAAAAGAATGTTTCTTGTACCTTGTATCTTCTTCAGTAAATAGCTCTATTTTTCACATTACATGGCTGGATACCTTCTGGACAGACCTCATATATTCGGCTGCTTTGAGGTGAAATGCTCTGAAGATATCGATTAAATCCATCTGATCTAGTGTGTCATTTAAGACTGCTGTTTCCTTGTAGATTTTTTCTTTTGGTATGGGAGATCTATGCATTGGTGTCATGGGGTTAAAGTCTTCTACTATGACTGTATTGCTGTCAGCCTCTCCCTTGATGTCCATCAGGATTTTATTTATATATTTAGGTGCTCCTATTTGGGGTGCATAAATGTTTATAAGGGTCATATCCTCTTGTTGTATTGCTCCCTTTATCATTATGTAGTGTCCTTCTTTGTCTCCTACTCTTGACTGTACTCTTTGTTGGATATAAGTATTACTACCCTAGCTTTTTTTTTTTTAATTTCCATTTGCATGATATATCTTTTTCCATCTTTTTCTTTTAGTCTATTTGTATCTTTCATTCTCAGGTGGGTGTCTTGTAGACAGCACATATATGAGTCTTCTTTTCTTATCCATTCAGCTACCCTGTGTCTTTTGATTGAAGTATGTAAGCCATTTACATTTAAAGTTATTGTTGATAGATATGTATTTATTGCCATTTTATTCTTTTAACTAGGTTCCTCTGTTACTTTTTTCTTCTTCTTAAAGCAGGCCCTTTAACATTTTTTACAATACTGGTTGGTAACTCCTTTATCTTTTTCTTGTTGAGGAAGCTATTTATTTCTCCTTCAGTTTTAAATGATAGTCTTGCTGGATAAAGTTGTCTTTGTTGTAGGTTCTTGCTTTTCATCACTTTGAATATTTCATGCCAATCTCTTCTCGCCTGAAATGTTTCTGTTGAGAAATCAGCTGACAGTCTTATGGGAGCTTCCTTGTAGGACTGTTGTTCTGCTGCTTTAATATAGTCTTGTTTTTAACCTTTCCAATTTATTTGTGATGTGTCTTAGTGTGGGCCTCTTTGTGTTCATCTTGTTTGAGTCTCTCTGTGCTTTCTAGATTTGTGTGTCTATTTCCTTCACCAAGTTAGGAAAGTTTCCAGTCATTATTTCTTCAAACAGGTTCTCAATCCATTGCTCTCTCTCTTCTCCTTCTGGTACCCCTATGATACAGATGTTGTTGCACTTCATGTTGTCCCAAAGGTACCTTAAACTATCCTCATTTTTTAAAGTTCTTTTTCTTGTTGCTGCTCTGATTGGGTATTTTCTACTACTTTGTCTTCCAAATCGCTGACTCATTCCTCTGCTTCATCCAACCCACTGATGGTTTGTTTTTTCTAGTGTATTCTTCACTTCAGATCATGTATTTTTCATTTCTGACTGCTTTGTTTTTATATTTTTATGTCCTTTTTCATGCTGCTGTACTCATTAAGTTCCTTGAGCATCTTTATAACCATTTTTTAAACTGATAAATCACTTGCCTTCATTTCATTTAGCTCTTTTTCTAGAGATTTTTCCTGTTTTTTTTTTTTTTATTTAGGGCATGTTTCTTCATTTCCCATTTGGGTTGCCTCTCTGTGTTTGCTTCTATGTATTAGGTAGGTTTGCTATGACTTTCAGTCTTGGTAGGGTGGCCTTATGTAGTAGGTGTCGTATGGGACCTTAGAGTGGTGCAGTCTTTTTGATCACCTAAACTGGATGCTCCAGAAATGTATTTTATGTGTGTTATGTGGGCCTTCCTATTGTAATTGAGTCTTGATTACTATTTCTCTGTTTGTACATGGGTTTGACCATCAGGCTGGCCAACTGTGAGAATCAAACTCAACCACAGTGTACAAGCAGCTGTGCAGGTGATGACTCTACACAAAGTGGAATTCACCTCAGCAGGGTCTGGTGACTGCTGAGATCTCCCTTTGCATATGCTGCTTGTAAATCTAATTGGATCCCACTCTAATGTCTGAAGCTAGCCACTGGGTGTGTTGATTCTGGGGTCTTTTGGGAGGGACTCTGGTATAGGATAATGTCAAGTACTGCCTGTGACTGGCCTTTGTCAACCTCTTTGGAGCTACAAAGCAACTCACAGTTTATGGCTGCCTCTGCTGAGCCTGGGTGTGTGTGGAAAGGATCAAGCTTTGCACTTAGGCTGGCTTTTATCAGTACCAGGGTCAGAGGCACATCAGCTAATGTCCCAGGGCCCCCCAAGTTCTGCCTCCACCTGCCTCTGCTTGCCAACTGCCTATTAGGCTCAGGCATTAAAAGTGCCTCTGGCGGTGCTTAAGTTGCATGAGGTAGGGTCTCAGTGAGTCACCAGGTATGGGCGAGCGTTGGTTACCAGATTGATATTGGTTCAAACTTGGTGCCAGTGCTGGGTATGAGGCCACTCAACAAATGTCCCAGGGTATACCAAGTCTAGCTGCCACCTGCTGAGGGTTCGTACACCTCTGTGGTGAGGTGAGGTCTCAGTAAGTCATCAGGGTAAAGCCAACAGTGTTTATCAGGCCCAAACAGACTAAGATTTGGCCATGTGAAGGAAAGGATCTGCACTAGCCAGACCTGTGGGGGGAAATGGCCCTTTTCCTAGAGCAACACAATTTAGTCTGTTGCAGGTTCTGCCAGGAGCCTGATCTCAGCAGGACAGGCCAATGGCAGTTAAAAGGATGGGGCTAGTGGATCTCCTGTGAAGGGGAGGTGCTGGTCATGCTTAGGGGAGTGTGGGGGAATGGCCCCCACCCCAAAGCCACACAACTCAGTCACTGACACTCCCTGAGTCTGCCCAGACCTCTACACCCTGGCCCAAGCAGCTGCCTCCTCCGCAGGACATAGGTTCCACTTTGTAGGGTGGCAGGGAGTCCAGAATGTGGGGTTATTTCTTTCCCTGAGCCTGATGCCAAATGGAGGGGAGTGTTCCACCCAAGAAAGATGGCATCTGTGGTATGGGAGATGGACTCAGCACAGGGATCTGTTCAGCTCCCTCCCCAGAGACACAAACCCCAGGCTGTCCTCACTCAACTCTATTCCCCTCTGCCCTACTTCTGCTGGAGCCCAGGGTCAGTGGCTATGAACAAGTTTTTGTGCCTTGGCTTTTTAAGGGGGCACCTATGTCTCTGGCAGACTCTCTCCCTGGCAGACAAAATCCTCTCTGGTTTCCACAGCCCAGATATTAGGTGGGCACCTCTCCCTAGCTCTGTTCTCTGGGCTGGAGAGCCCATCTTGGGCTTGAGACCCTAGACTTCTCAGGGAGAACCTTTGCAGCTGAGATATCCCTCCAGAATCTCAGCTACCACCAGTGGGAACAGGGCTACCCCTTTTCACTGTGGCTTCTTTTGTAAATCCTTGTTTATAAGACTTCTCTTCAGGTAGCCTTCAGTTTGTTATTCAGGTTGATTGCTCCATATTTTAGTTTTACTTCCAGTTTGGGCCTGAGAGGAGGTAAATGTAGTTTCCACCCATTCTGCCACCATCTTGGATCCCCCCATTTCAAGTTTGTAATATAAAACAAGGTTCAAACCACACATTCTCTGTGAAATGCTGAAGACTAGGAAAAATTACTCTCTTTTCTTGTGACCTGCACTGACAAAAAGCACACCTACAAGAGGGGGAAAGATGAGTAAATCCCTTTTAAAAACCTGAGTAATGAAGCCCTTAGGGAATTGCTTTGTATGGCTGAAATTTACAGTGGCTTCTGGAAATGAACAGTGGCAGGAAAAGGTTCAGAACGGCTGGTTGTTGAAATACAGTCTGCATTTATTTTATATCAGCCTATTTTGGACCCCAGTGAGAAAGTTATTTTAATAAAATCTTGCTCTGCTAGAAATACACATGATAAATGGCAGGTGTCAAAAAGGGGAAATTATAGCACTCCATTTTCCTTGAGACTTAAGGAGTTTAGAAAGTTCTCTTTTAACCTTTGAAGTAAACACTGATGCATACAGAAGCAGAAGTCAAAAAGGACATTAGACATAGTCTAGATCAGTGATTCAAATTAATCAGAATCTCAGTGCCAGAGTACAGAGGATCTGCACTTTTAGCAGGCTGCCCAAGTGGTTCTGGTGTAGCCAGCCTAGTGTTTGTGAGAGCCCAGCATTTGGGAACATCTAGTCTGCTCTGGTCCAGTAATCTTATCTTACGGATAAGAAAATAGAAGCCCATATAAAATTTTTAAAATTATTCAAGGTATTGGAGGAACCCCAAAGGGATTATGGGAGAAAGGCTCTCCTTTCTGTCTGGCCGCAGCCATCAGTAACCTGAGATAGGTACTTACAAGTACAGCCAGGAGGGTGGAGGAAGGAGTAGTCCAATGTGATGTGCTTCCTTCTCAGGGTGCTCAGGCTGGGATACCGGGCCAAGCAAGGTTATATCATTTATTGGATTCATGTACACCATGGTAGCCGCAAACACCCTGTTCCTAAGGGTGTGAACTATGGCAAGCCTGTCCATCATGATGTTAATCAGCTGAAGTTTGCCCAAAGTCTTCAGTCTATTGCTGAAGAGTGAGCTGGGCACCACTGTGGGGCTCTGAGAGTCCTGAATTCTTACTGGGTTGGTGAAGATTCCACATTCAAATTCTTTGAGGTTATCCTCATTGATCCATTCCATAAGGCTATCAGAAGGAATCCTGACACCCAGTGGATCACCAGACTGTCCATAGCTCAGGGAAATGCGAGGGATGACATCTGCAGGCTGCAACAGCCGTGACCTTTGAAAGGGCCACAAGTTCCACGACACTGTTGGTGGTTCTCGCTGTGCCATTTGGAGAAGGCGCAATACTCTCCAGCTCCACCATTACCGCTAACATAAGTAATGTTTGTAAAATTCTCACCTAATAAACAATTTAGGACAGTCAAATAAATAAAATTATTCAAGGTATTAACCTATTGTGGACTAGAAACAGTATTTTCTGTCTCCCAGCTTATCCTTCCTCCCAGGAGGTCACAGTTAAGATCTTAGGCCACTTGCGTTCCTGTGCTGCCAAGGTCTGAGCACCAGAGTCTCTGAGGTGCATCTTAAAATCTTCTCAGGTCTCCTGAGACCATTCAGTTTAACATACTCTTCACTTTAACATTCTCCTTCAAGGTTGAGGCACTTAATTATACTATACCACTGCCTCTATGAAAAGACTACTACATCATTCTTCTGTGTTCTACCCTTTTGTTGTTTGCTTTTCATGGATTCTTTGACTTTATTTTCTATAGATTCCCTTCCTTAGTCTACTTGTAAATAGAAGCTGGGTAATGAAGTGAAAACACGGTATTGTTCAATACAGGTAAACATCATCTGTAAGGCGTCATCTAATGGCTCCACAGTTGCCGCACACTGGCTCTGAACCTAAACCCTCAGCTTTCCTAGAACGAGGAGTGAATGGAGTGAATTTTCCTTTGTAAGTTTCCTGAATAGACAGTACTTGATAACCAAGACATACAAAGAAAAAGCATCCATCCATCCATTCATTCACCAAATGTTATTGACCATCTACTATATATTAGCACTGATCTAGACATGGAATACAGTTGTGAACAGGAGGGGTTTTCCCTGCTCTCATGGAGCCTTTGTTGTATGTGAAGCTTATCCAAAACAAGACTACAACCCTCTAGAGTGCAGGTGACAAGCATAAGGCCTGCAGGCAGAATCTGGCCCTCCACCTTGATTTATCCAGCCTGGCACCTTGTTTCTACCCAGTTACAACACCAAGCTCTCACTTAACTGTTAAGGAGTAGTTACATTTATACAGTCTTAAAATTACATTCAGCCCTTTGAAGGCAACCGCGATGCTGATGTGGCCCCCGATAAAAATCAGTTTGACACCCCTGCTCTAGAGTATAAGCTCCAGGAGGACAGAGATTTTTATCTGGTCTGTTTGTGGCTATGTCTCTAGTGCCTAAGCTGAATAACTGCACAATGAGTAATTATTTAGTAAATGGGCATCCACTAGGTGAAACGGAAACTATGGCCCCTCCCAAATTAACTGTTTTACAGAAAGAAATAGAAGAAGTAACATTTAATGAGAAATACTCTGATGTAGGGGAGTAAATCATCATTTGTATCTGTTTCTAATTTGCTATATTTTTATTCTAAAAAACTTTTTGTGAAAAAAAATTTTATATAAGAATATGTACTTCAGGTATGTATATGACACATGTAGACATTAATCCCATAGCAGCTGGAAATATACATCTGTCCAAAAAAAGTATGGCCATTGCTAATATAACAAGAACAGTTGATGTCACATCAATGTTACCTTGAAGCCAAGAAAAGTGGACTGGAGTGTGCATGAAAGAACAATGATGACTTCACTGTACTAGTCAGTGGGGGTGGTAGACACTGTTGAGTGAGCATGTGTACTATGTGGCCGTCACATTCAAATGACTGAGCAAGTAGAGCAACAATGAATCTGCATCAAATTTTATGTTAAGCTTGGACGTTCCTCCATGGAAACTACTGGGATGATTCAGAAAGCCGTAGCTATGGGCAACTGGTGATTGGCAGCTTCATTCATCACAACTACGTACCTGCTCATGCATCACATTTTGTGTAGTTTTTTGGAGAAACAGCAAATCATCCAGGTGACTCAGTCCCCACTACAGCCCACATTTGGCACCCTGCAACTGCTGACTTTTCCCAAAACTAAAATCACCTTTGAAAGGGAAGAGATTTCAGACTTTCAGTGAGATTCAGGAAAATATGATGGGGCAGCTGATGGCGATTGGGAGAACTGTGTGAGGTCCCAAGGTGCCCACTTTGAAGGGGACTGAGACGTCATTGTCCTATGTACAATGTTTTTTGTATCTTGTATCATCTTCAATAAATGTCTCTATTTTTCATATTACATGACTGGATACTTTCTGGACAAGCTTTATATATATATTTATATATAGCTTTATATATACCATTTATTTATATATATGTATGTATGTATAAAATGCAGTAAATCTATTATGCAAAGACTTAAATATTTATAATATTTGTTTTATAAAATAAATGGTACTTTTATATATATGCCAAAGCAACCAAGGATGAAATGGTTTCACAGATTAGAATTTTTTGTGTAATAACAAGAAAGGATATTCAGGTGAGCTAGCTGCCTATCTGTAGTTATAGTCAGTTCAGATTGTAATGGCTGTGATAATTCTGCTGTCATTTTATGTAGCCTTCTAATTTCTCAGCCTTCAAAATATTTAAGGGCTGATACTGAACACATATGGATTAATACATGGCATTTCTCTGTCATCCTCCCCAGCAAAGTGTGTCTCTACTGGGTGAAAGGGTGGCAGCCAAGCTAGGAATACAAAATACAATGAGAGAGTTTGAAAATAACTTGTGATGGCCCTGGCTGGTGTGGCTCAGTGGATTGAGCGGGGGCCTGCGAACCAAAGTGTCACTGGTTTGATTCCCAGTCAGGACACATGCCTGGTTTGTGGGCCAGGTCCCCAGTGGGCAATGCACTAGAGGCAACCACGCATTGATGTTTCACTCTCCCCCTTTCTCTAAAAATAAATAAATAAAATCTTTTTTAAAAAAAGAGAAAGAAAAGGTGGAAAACTTGTAACCAGGGGATCAGCTTCAATGTCAGATATCTCTTAACCTGAAATGAATTCAGGACACAGCTGGAAGTTTCAGAACTTAAAGACTAAGCATATTGTGAAATACCACTGCTGAAATTTTAGCTACAAGCCATGGATTATTTGGATCACAAGCCACAGATCAAGGCCAGTTCACATTTGCACAATATCTAAGTAAGAGCTAGTGAGTGCTCTATGTAGATGTGCTTAAGGCTCCCTACCACTCCTGCAGAAGTTACAGTGGGGGAGAGGGATTGTCAATATGGATGAAACTACTTTATTTAGGGAAAAGATGTTCATAGACAGACAAGCAAGTAAACAGAAAATACCTGAGAGATAAAAATAATCTTGGTTTTAAAGTTCTGCAAGAACCGACTCATATTCTTGTTGGTATAATACATCTCGGGACTAACTTCAAACTCTTTTTAGTTTACCAAGAATCCCAGATCCCCCCAAAAAATCTTCAAAGAACAGATTGAAAACCCCAAATTCTTTTTTATAATGCATTGGTTGCAGAGGCTGTTAGTTTCATTGAAAATGTTCCAGTCACAATTTTAAAGTGGTTTGTGATGGTGTCATTATTTAATACACAAGCAGGTTCTTATTATAACACTTAATGAAAATAAAAACAAAATCCAAGTGTATTTGGATAAATTTTTAAAAGATTGTAAGGAAGCCATAAGAGTCAGGACTGAGGTTGTAAACTTCTCCTTTTCTCTCATGAAAGTGATCTGCCCATGTTTATTACCTGTATGGGGTCATTTTGGACTTGGGAACAAATTGTCTCAAGACCTAATCTGCACGTAAGTTGAAGGGCTCTTGTTCTGGACAGAGCTGGCAGGAGAAGTTTTATTCCCATCTACAGAAAAATGAGCTCACCTACCAGCAAAGATGAACACAACAGTTGTCTCTATCATATTAAAAGTAGATAAGTGACATTTTTTAGTATAGGTGTTGATTTTAAATTATTTTTAATAACTAAAAATATTTTTAAAATAAAATGTGACCTCATACAGGGTGTCTCCTTCACCTTCACCTTTTGTTTTTATCCTCACTCCTGGTGGGTGTGGGGAGCAGATGGAGGGGGCTTTTGGACATAATACAACATAATAAAAATTATCCCAGGGGAAGTGAAAAATTGGCCCCACGGATTACCGATTGTGCAGGAGGAAGTATATCATTGCAGTAGTGCCATCTGACAGTCACACCTTGACCCGGCATCAAACTTGTAGGGTTGCTAACAGGAGGGCAGCCCGGCATTTTGTGCCTCCTCAGTTGATGCAATGGGAAGATCATCATATTCCATATAAAGTGTCCTTGCAAAAAATGTTTACCCTACACCTAGGCAAGCTTCTTCAGACTCAGCTTTCAGTTTGCAAGCAAAGTAGGGATGAGTTAAATGATGCAATGAAGAAGTAATGTGACAAATCCCAAAAGAGAGACATTTTATATGACAGCTACTCTGGTCTCTTGAAAAAGTCAATGATTTTTATGAAAAAAGTTAATGGTTTTTATTTTTATTTCATGAAAAATAGGGAGGGGCTAGTCTAGATTTAACTGAGACATAAAAAACGAATGCTATATGTGAACCTTGATTAATTCTGGTTTTGGGGGAAATAGGCTATAATAGCTATTCTAGGGACAGTGGAGAAATTTGCATATGGATTTTATGTTAGAAGATATGGCATCATTGTTAGTTTTTTTAATTTGATAGTGGTTGTGTGGTTATGTATGAGATGTTCTGTGCCAGCAATTTTCAAGCTTTTTCATTTCATGGCACACATAAACTTCTAAAATTCTGTGGCATACCAAAAAATACATATTTTGCTGATCTGACAAAAATAGCTATAGTTTTATTCATTCACACTACACAGCTATTGTTGTGTTGGCTGTTATTTTTACAGTTCGACAAGCTAAGGGAAAAGTGGTCAGTGCCCCTGACTAAATAGTCAGGTACTGCACATGTTAAAAATTCTCTTGGCGCGCCAGTTGAAAATCACTGTTCTGTGCTTACAGGGTGAGTGCAGAAGCACAGAGGGATGAAGTCATGTATCTGCTGCTGTGTGTGCTTTTGTGCTGTTCTTTCAGCTTTTCAGAATGTTTGAATGTTTTATATGTATATTACGTGCTGAAGTAAATACATACTATTATCTCTGCAGTTCATTATAGAAATACATAGAGATATATAAGAAGGAGGGAGTTGACTTTTATCCTTTAAGAAGAAAAGTTATGGAAGCACCAAATAATTTTTAAAGAACTAATGAATTAATTTTTTCTTTTTATTTTAGGCTCGAGAGAAAGGGAGATTAAACTATGCTAAGGTAGGTACATTTTATTTCTACTGTGCAGTTTTCCACATTTCAATTTGGTGTTTGGTTTTTGTTTATATTTGAAAAGTGAAAAGAATAATCACATTCAAAGCTGAGGGACATTTCCCGTTAAGGAACAGGCATTCTTAGGTAAAATAAGATTCATTCAACGGTAAGTTTATTCATTGAGTGCCTGCTTCATTTCAGACACCATGTTCACTGTTGGGAATACAACAGTGAGCCAATCCAGTCTTTCCTTTCAGGACATTTACAGTCTTGTAGGGACACAGATAACTAAGAAAAACTAAATGGATATATAATATAATGCCAGGTGGGGTAAGTGCTACAAAGAAAAATAATAAGCAGGGTAAGATCAAGAAGCATTGCTGGAAAGAGCCTTTTGCCAAGTGGGTGGAAGAGAGCTTTTAGTGCCATGAGATCAGACCCGGGCAGCACCACGCAGGGCAGACTCTGGCTCCTAAAGGCAGTGTTTCTCACATGGCCTGTGGAGCGTTTGGAAACACACATGCCTAGGTCAGCACTACATCACCACCGTTCACCAAGATGAAAATGCCCAGGTGGGAAGAGCAGGGTAGGACTAGGATGGAAGGGTTTGAGAAAAGGTGCCACCGATAACTTGACACACAGCCTTGGTTAAAAACGGCCTGAGGAGTTCAGATTTCCGTTTACCAGTGAAGCCTAGGAACACCCTTGGGTCACATTCTGTTTTCCCCTCAGACACAAATGGAACATTTTAGCAGGTGTTTGGGATGCGTATAGCTGCTTGGCTAATGGAACATGTTAACCATCTGGTTTATGCAACAGCAGGAATATCCAGGGTGTGAGCACACCTGCACTCCAAAGACAGGGAGGAAGAAATACGACCTGTAAGGGCTCTGCTGGCATGGGGACAGCCGAAGCCCACAGTGCTCTCACAGGGCTGACCCAGAACCCTGTGCTATCCTGGCAGCTCCCTGTGTGAAATGCAGTCCCTCCTTTTCATTGTTTCACAATCTTCTGCCTCCTTCAAGGAAAGTTAGGTAATCAGAGCACCTCTAAACCAAGGACTTCCATATGTGTCACTTTGTCTTAGATGTCTGCTTGAGTCTTATCATACATGCACATGTGGCTTGTGGACGCATCCTCTTGGGTCTCCCACGGGCAGAGGAGCTCAGTGCATCTTGAACGGAACTCAGCATCTTCCCTGAAACCTCTGGTCTTTTTCGTTTTTTAATAGATTTATTTCTCAGAGCAGCTTTAGGTTCAGAGCAAAATTGAGTGAAAAGTACAGGGCGTTCCCACTCCACCCCACACATGCACAGCTTCCCCACATCAGTGTTCTGCACCGGCGTAGTGCATCCGTTATGATCCGTGAACACACTGACACATCAGTATCACCCAAAGTCCATGGTGTACCTGCGGGTCCACTTTTAGTGTTCCGTCTCTGGTCCTTGTAACTTGTTCTCTCTCCTGTCATCCCACCAGTCACCCATGGGAGAAACTTAGACGTCACCCTCAAGTGCCCCTGCTCCCTCACCCCTGTGTTCCATGACCAAGTCGTGCCAGTTTTGGATCCTAAATTGTCTTGAACCCAGCCCCTCCTCTTAATCTTTCTTCCATTGCACAGTGTAAGTCTTTTCATCTGAACCACTGGAGAACCGACCAACTGGTCTCCCTGCCTCCCCTTTGTCCCCATAAATCCATTCCCACTCAGAATGTCTAAACCACAAATCTGACAGGTTCACACTCCAGCTTCACGCTCTTCATTAGCTCCATGTTGTCTATAAAGCAATTTCAAAGCTTGCTAGAGTGGCGCATAAAGCGCTCTGTGATCTCACCCCCTAGAGGGACTCTCCAGCTTCTTCCCCTTCTACCCTGTGCTCCCGCGGCACCAAATTACATAAAACATACTGTTTCTGTTCTTTGTACCTTGACTCATACTGACCCCTCTACTTGGAGTGTTCTTCCCCTATATCTGGCTCCTCCCGCTTCCCCAGCAAAGCTTAATTTAGCATCATGTCCTATAGGAAGTCCTCCCTCATTCCCCAGGCAGGATTGGGTGCTTTCCTTCAGTTTTGAATACATTATGGATCTCTCAGCTTCTGCACCTACTCTCTGTTCTAATGATCCATGTATGAGACGGGTCAGAGACTGTGAGCTCTTTGAGGGCAGGGACAGTGTCTTGTCTTCATATCTTTGGTACCTAACACAGTACGTGGCACTTGGTAAATGGTGTGTGAGTGAGTGAGTGAGTGAGTGAGGCAGGCCATGAGTAAGAAAATAGAAGACACATGACGGTTCCAGGAGAAAACCTGGTACAGGGCTTCTGATCTCAATCAGAGAGGAAAGGAAAGCTTTTAACACATGTTGCAGGCATCAACCAGATTGAGAAGGTTGCTGGCAGAGGTTACAATAAACTAGTTTGGAGATAAAGGCTGGGATTTTACTGTCATGTAAAAGAAAGTTTATTTATGAACAAAAGGGAAGCAAAGCCATCACAATTTGGCAATCCAGTGACTATTGATCATCGATGCTTATGACTCAGAGAACTCCTTTAGGGTTTCTTATTGCAGAAGTACATGGCAATTGGAAGAGTTTAAAGAAAAGAAAAAGATAGAGTACCCAGATCAAACACCCCCAGACCAAGCTCTGCCACAAACTCACTGCAAAGTCTGGTATCACTCATTTAACCTCTTTGGTCTTCTCTCAGTTTTAATATAAAATGAGCAATTTGGAATAGTGCTGCTTTACTCTTTAGGTCCATTCCAGATTTGAGAGGAGACATTCTTCGGGGGGATGGGGACATTCTTATCTTGTATATACTACTGAGGTCCTGCTTCCTTCCTTCACCCACTTCGCCCACACAAGTACTGCATGTCTGATACTAACACAACGAGACACTGTGCTGGCGCTGACCCCCAGCACGGACAAGGCTGGCCCGGGCCTTGCCGTCCCTCGCTTGCTTGACTCAGGACTCCCTGTCTCAAGTAGCCACTCCCTGTTTGCTCTATTTTTCTTCTTAACATTTATCATTTTTGTTTAGTTGCTTGTATCTTTCTTTCTTCTTCTACTAGACGGTGAGAGCCCTGAAGGCTCAGCACTGGGTGGGTTTTGTTCATGGTTGTAGCAGCTGTACCCAGCACAGTCTTACACCCAGGAGTGCTTGATAAATGCATGTGAATGAGCATTGCATTCGTGTCGTGCAGCAGAGGTGCAGGAGACTGAGAGAGGTCTGGGATCCAGAACTGCACACTCCGATCAGCCTTTGTGAGAGCGTATTGACTGTACAACACAGCCCACTCCGGCATGCCATCGTCCTAAGTTTGCCTTCCCCAGTGCCCAGTGGCACTCTTTCTCATGCTGGGAAGCGGAAACCCACCACCCTGGAACATGTGGTAATGGCCTGATAGTTAAGGGTTTAACTTTGTCTAGGTAATCAATCCAGGGCTATTGTCCTTACCCAGACCTAAAGCCAAGTAACATGGGGAAGATAGATTATATCCGTCTCTACTAAGTGCGGAGGCAATGTCAGCAGGATGCGACTTGGGGCATTCTCTTATGCAGTGCGCCACTGGCCCCAGTAACACACACCGGGGCCTGCGGTCTGCCCGTTTCTTGTTTCGTGTGGTCACAGTGTTCATGCTGACCAACACCGGCGTCGTGCTTGCTGGCTTGGGGCTTCCCCAGTGGGTTTATCTGTAAAACTACATTTGAAATTCAGTGGCCATTTCTGGAGACAGTCATGAAATTTATTTATTGCTGGAAATTTATTTATTGCCGGAAATTTATTTATTGCCAAGTTTTATTTACTCAAAAGCCAAATTTTATCTGAAAAATGAGATTTCAAGAACCGTAGAAAATTATTTTGGCAATGTGCTCTGTGGCTGCTGGTGCCATCTCTCAGATTTCGTCAGTCTCAGAATGGTGAGGCAGCAGGGGAGAGGGCAGAAGAGGAGATCATTGCACACTCGGTCTCAGCTGCATCTGGAGGATGTCTGTCACGTTGAGCAGAACAGCGGTCTGTACTCAGACACTCAGATAAGAAATTGAATTACTTTTTAATTGAGTTCCTGTTGCAGTAGAGCCCGGACATAAATGCTTTACACGGCTGCAGTTCCTTTCATCTTATGATATCAAAGCACCCAACAACTCTCCATTCTTCTGCCTCTGCACAGTGGTTGACAAAAGCACAGGAGTACTCTACCCACTACTGAAACTCATCTACCAGGGGGCTGGGCGGGAAGGAAGCTGTTTAACTGTAAGGTGCTTCTACCCAGTAGCTTCTAAAATGGAAAAACAGGGAACATCTTACATACCTAGTTAAAACTGCAGCAGGAGCCTTATTAGACAGAATGTAATTACCAGAAGTGAACTGTGACCAGGAAGGCGGTGCTAACAGTTTTGCTCATGTGCACAATGCTGTGGTGCTGTGGGGGTCTTAATTACAGAGACTAGGCCGCCGTCCTGGGCCGTGTGTCTCTCAGACTATTCCGCATTCCCTAGGCTTCTGGCCCCAAGGTTGAACACACCCGATGGAGTTCAGTGCTAGAGAGAAGCGTGCTGCCTATTGTAGGAATTTGTGGCCATGTTCTGGGACTGGTGGAAAAACTTCTCGGACCACATTCACACTCCGTTTGCTATGGTAACTAATATATATGTCTGAAAGAAAGCGAATTTGTTGACTGCGTTGCTTAGAAAAACATCGACAAGCGTTTGTGTATTTCCCCCAGCTGGAGCTAAGCGTATGCCTGTAGTTGAGCCTACTGCTATGTGAAATAAGCATGCTGCTTAGAGCCTGAGGCAGATGGTATTTTTACCACTTCAGGCAAAACATGGCACCTATGGTTCGGCTTTCTACAATCTTAATTTTTTAACACATTCAAAATGGTTTGCTTAAATAGCTCCATCAGAGGCTCAGGCAATTTTGCCCAATTTCTTTTTAATAATTGCTTCAGATATACAAATACATATAAATATCACACGGTCACAACCAAATCCTGTCCGCAAACCCTGTCCAAACCCTGTGAGTCGCCTCCTCTACTCTTTCACAGGTGCCTAAGACCGAGCCTCCAATGGCCTTTGACACTTATGCTAATTTTGACACAAAGGCTCTAAGTTTACAGAGGCTTTTTTTTTTTATATTCATCTCAGTCTTTACTGTTCATTAGCTAGTTCTCAGTCAAATGTAAGAGAGATTTTTTTTCCCCCTAAGGAACAGGTTTTTGACTTGCCCTCTTTCCTGGGATCTGTTCAGGGCCCCAGAGCACCGCATTTTTCTGGCTCTGTCCTCCTGAAAGGCCGCTCCCTGCCTCCCTCCCCTCCTCAGGAAGGCCTTGCACATTTTGTTTTGTTATAAAATGCATTTGCATAGGGTACACATTAAAATTCTTTTCCAACCATCTAACAGTGCTGTCCACAGACATTTGCATTTGTGTGATCACTTATCATCACTTCCTGTTAAGAAGGAAAAAAGAGTCCTTCCTCTCCTGTCATGGTTTTCCTTCCCAAGGGTTGCCCTTTTAGCCGGTTCTTCTCTTTTATTATCCATAGATGGTGTCAAACATTTTGCTGCATAGTGAATCCAAAATTCTTTTTTTGTTGTTTTGAACCTTGAATATAGACAATTTTCTATAAATATTATTGTCCTTTCTTTACTGACAAAGCCAAGCTTTTTTTTTTTTTTTTTTTTGGCAGGCAATTCTTGCCTGCTCGTTCTATCCCCAAACCTTAGCTAACTGGCTCTGAAAATTTTTCACATTGGCACATTTAGAGACCAGATGTTGCTGTGTTTTCACTTTCCTATACCCCCTTCTTAGGCAGATGCTGTTTTTCCTACCCTGGGACTTTACCTAAACTCGTTCAGTAAAATATCCCATACAGCATCACTGCATGCACAATATTTCCCATTTCCTCCAACCTCTTGAAATTGCCTTAACATTTAGGATGTCTGTTTTAGTGATAATTATGGAGACTACATAGAAACATTGACATTCCCTTCCCCCCATCTTTTCATACAGGACTTGTAGTCCAATTAGATGAGGTGTTTATAATACAGGGTGGGAAAAAGTAGGCTTACAGTTGTGAGTACAGGAAACAGAGCTTATTCTTGTACTATATTAATTATTGTATTATTTTCCTTACAACTATAAACCTACTTTTGCCCCACCCTGTAGGATTTAAAGAAAAATATTCATATTCAAATATCATTACGATATGGATACAACCATGTAAAATATTATATGCTTCATAAAGACTGGAAGACAAGATGTAAAAATGTAAATAGGGGCTTTAAGATGACAACATTTAAGCCTGTTCAAAATAAGAAATACATTATATTTGTTAAAGATTTCCGTTTTCAGCCTGGCTGGCGTGGCTCAGTGGGCCTAGTGTCTGCCTGGGAACCTTGATTCCTCGTCAGGACACATGCCTGGATTGCTGCCGTCCCCGGTTAGGGGCGCTCCAGAGGCAGTTTCTCTTGCACATCACTGTTTTATTTCTCTCCCTCTTTTCTCCCTTCCTTCCCCTCTCTTTAAAAAAAACAAATCTTAAAAAAAAAAAAAAAAAGACTTCTGTTTTCAAAGTGTACTCTGACTTGGATTGAAATTTTTGCAGATTATGACCTGAGCAACTGGGAAATGAAACATGTGTTTTAGTGAAATAATCAGAATTTAATTCTAGTCTCCTAAAGAATTGCTTGCTTCTATGGCAATACGCAGAAATGCACAGTTGGAAAATGTCAATTTTTTTGCACCGTGAAGTTTGTGCCAGGGATCAAGGACTGGCTGAGGTCCTGGGGGGCAGCCGAGGGAAACGGAGGCCTAGCACGCGAGGCCCCTGTCCGTGCTGTCTGATGGCCTCCGCACAGTGCAGTGATGCGAGCCGGGAGAATCTGCCAGAGCTGCCCTCTGAAGGTTTGAAATCCCCTACTCCTGGTTTCCTAAAAATCAGATAAGACCAGCCATTTTCCTTTTGGCAATACCATTTCAGACAAGTGTGTCTCCTTCCAGCAGTAATGAGTGGAGTTTGCTTCATCTTCATTAACATTTAATGAACATTTTCAAAACATTTAATTTACTAAAGTCAGTTTTTGTAACTACTGCTCTGGTTCCAGATCTCCTTCAATATATAATTATTAATAATGGAAAAATAATCATTGATCAATTTCTGTCTATAATAAAGCTTAGAAGCTTTTGTAAATGTCATCAGTAAAGTAATATTCTAAGGCTTAAAAAAAATTTAATCACACTTGCCATCATTAATGTCTTTAACCAGAGTGTGCCTCATTATGAGCCCTCAAGTCATTCTGCAAAACAGTTGCCCTCTGGACATTTATTTATTCCCTGTAATGGAGCTAGTTTTTCTCCTCCTTGAGGCTGCTAGTATATTCTTTTGCATCAGTCCTCGGTGACTATCATCTTGCTTTGATGATCTAGTCTTCTAATTTCCTAATGTTATTTCAAAATTAGATTCTTGTTCTCAGAGGTGTTAGCAATCCCATACACCTCAATGACATCGACAGATTTGATGATCTTAATCTCTATTCCCTTGTGCATCATGAATAAAATTATTAAATATCAATAATAATCCTCTGTATGACATCATAAACTATGCCACCCTCTCAGCTGTTAGCCCGATACTATGGATACTCTTAATTCAATCCTCTACGCAGCTGTCTTTTTTATTTTTCTTCAGATCATATATTCCCTCTCTGTTGATCTTTGGTTTCTAATTTTATATATAAAATGTGAAATTACTTAGTTCATAACAATAATATTTGGTGGGGCAATCTCTCCTATTCTTAAATCAACCATTTTGAATTCCTGGCCCCTAAAAAATTACATATTTACATAATAACTAACATCAGGAATCTAAGGCAGTCTTAGATAGTCGATGACCAGTTCTTGGTTGTAAGCCTAGAATCCGGTCTGGTTTTGCTCACCATTGTATATGCTCTGAGGGCCTGACACAGTGCCTGGCACATATTAGGTACCCAATAAATATTTTTTTAATTATGAATGAATGAATGAATGAATGACCACCCTAAGGTATGCCAGATGTTTGTGCTTATATTATGTACTTTTAATTCATAAGGCATATTTGATGCCACCTTTGCTCCTATTATTTCCCCCCAAGTATATTTTTAATCAAATTGTTACATCCTCAGTGCCTTGCACTCCCTGGGTTGAAATAAAGATTCAATTGGAGTAACCTTTTGAATCTTAGTCTAGAAAGCTAACTAAAAATGCCCTCCAGGCTGGTTCCATGAGTGAATGCTCTGCACTGTGGGAGAGCTGCATCCAATCATTGCTCCCAGTTTGTGGTATCGGGAGCCACCTGTGCACAGGGAGAGTCTATTTCCTTTATGTAAAGGATGGAGCCTTCTGTCCCCACAGAGGAGCCTGTTTAGTCCCCTGAAACAATTCTAAGTAGAGCTGAAGGGAATATTGTGTTTTCTTTTCATTTAAAAAAAAAGAAATATGGTTTTCTAAAGTTATGCATTTTTTTTAAAGATTTTATTTTTATTTATTTTTAGAGGAAGGGAGAAAGAGAGAAAAACATCAATGTGTGAGAGAAACATCAATAGGTTGCCTCTCACATGCCCCCAACCTGAGACCTGGCCCTCAACCCAAGCACATGCCCTAACTAGGAATCAAACTGTCAACCTTTCTGTTTGCAGGACGACACCAAACCCAGTGAACCACACCAGTCAGGGCCCAAAGTTGTGTCTTTTTGACAGAAAGGAAAGAGAGGCACATCTATGTAGATCCTGAATGTGGTTTTAGTAAGTTAGAAGTCTTTATCATTACCTAGATTGATATTTCCAAATGTATACATTAATCCTACAGCCTGATTTTATACAGCATTAAGGATTTTGTTATTTCAAGGTGTTTGATCTATCAGAATCTTGTAATCTGTTTAGTTGGTACATCGGAAGCCATGTTTTCTAAACGGTGTCTGCAAGCACACTCAGCCTCCCCACCTGTGGACGAATGGATTCTAGCCCTTTCCCTCAAGTCCGTGACTTTCTGGCTTGACGAAAATCTTACCTATTAACCAGATCATAATAAAGACAAAGATGAATCTCTGAAGATTGAGTCCTACATAGTACAATGGTGCCACCTGTGGAAGGTCTCCCTATTGTAGATCTCAGGAAACTGTGCCAACCTTTATCTGCCATCCAGTCTGATGAGATTCGTGGGCACCTGTTAGGAAAGGTTGTGGGCCATTGTACATGCTATGATCTCTCTGGAATGCATGCCATCATGCCATCACACACATGTTTTTCAGCGTGTGCTCTGTTTAAGACACATACTTAAATCGGAGGTTTCTATCAAATTCTATCTCTGAAGTCCTTCATTTGATGGAGAAGAGATCAAATTACCTAAGGTGTTCACACAGTTACTATCGTCAGAGTCGTAATTCTGCTCATGTCAGCTGACCCCACAGTGAGTTACCACCATGCTGCTTCTCAAGGTGATTTAGACACACTACCACACTGCAGAAGGAGGAAAGGGGCAATTTGCAGGCTCTGGCTCTCAAACATCTGGAAAACATTATGCATTACTCTATAATCTAACATAGTTCTGGTCTCAGAAATAGTGATTGTTTAGTAAAAGACTGAGGATTTATGTTTGCTGAACCAGTGCAATAATTATTATAGTATTTTTTAAAAACTGGTGAGCATTCTTCAGTCTTCCAAGGAAGTTATGTGGGTATAAACCATTTAAAACAAGTTCTACCAAATAAAATCCTGTCCTGGATAATAACTAATGAATTAAATAAAACGAGTTCTTATCATTCTTTTGAGGGAGGCAAGGACTGTGTTTACAAAAATACCTTCCATAACAGCACTGTGGGAAGACCTCCTCCGTCTGGAAGTGGGGCTGACCCTGCAGGTGCGACTAGCTTATGGGCCACAGTGAGCACCGTCTTCACCCCACACGTTGGTGCCCGCGTCTCCCCGGAGTCTGACGAAACCTGGAAGACATGACTGAGATACATCCATTTCTTTACCATTACTCCCACCGAATGTTTTTCTGTTGTTTGAGGTGCCTTTGGGTAGCACAAGTCATAAATGTGCATTAAGCTCATTTTTTGTCAAGATCCACATTGGGATGTTAGGAATCTTGGGTCATGTGGAGGTTGGTGGCTGTGGACGTGGTTTTGAGGGAAGCGATCTCCAGGTATCAGCATCCAAATACTAATGCATATGAAAATTGAGACATGAGAAGTGTTCAAGAAATGTATAAATAAGACACAGACTAAAATAAAATAATAGAAACCCAAATTCACTCTTAACATAGTTTACCTATTCCTCAGTAACCCTCAGGACTGTTTGATGCCTGCACAATGTGAGTGCTCCCATCCAACAGTGTTCTCCTAGCTAAGTAACCTGCATGGACTTGTGGTGAGGTTACAGAGCTTACTGCTTACCGACGCACTCCCAAAAGAGCTACAGCCACAGTGCAGCTAGGAGCTGAGAGAGTACAGCTCCTAGCTGCACTCTACAACCTGTGATATGTTTTGCTTTTGAATTTCTGTTACAGAGTTTACAAAAAAGCTTCACAGCCCCAGTTTTGCTTTTTGAATTTCAATATGTAGAATTGGAATATGATACCAAAATTAAAAACTAACTTTGAATCAGAATGTGGATAAATCTGTGATTATTTATAAATTGTTAAATTTTCCTTTGGAAAACATGAAGCACTGATTGCTTTTCAAGCTTCAAATTTAATATAATTCATATTGTGTTTTTGCATGCAAATTAATGTGATTGAGAAAAGAACTAAGAATTTTCTTATTTCGGTCTCGACTTTTTGCCAAAGTAAGATATTTAGTTAAGATCAGTAGAAATAGAATTTTTTCCTGTAGATTCTTGCAAATGATTTGTTGCTTTAAGTAAAAAGAAATGCTTTTTATGTTGTTTGCAGTACACTTCACATTTTATTGTGTTAGAGAAGGGTTTTAATGGCAGCTTTTCCTTTTGGACCATCTTGCCAAGTTGACAAGACCTTTCCGCTGAAGCGCTATCAGCCTGAATCTTGGAGCTGGATGCAACTTTGGGGGCAGTGCTGGTCCACCTCGCACACCTGCTAAGAGTTTCACTCAGACCCTCAGCTCGGTCATCCTGTCGTCACTGAGCACTTTGATTAATAGGGCGTTCACAACTTGTCAGAAATAATTTTTCTGTTGTTAGACAACTGTAGTCATTTGAAAGATGTTTCTTGTTGGTAATTGAAATCTGCTTCCCAGAACTTCACCGTGTCACTCCTTGTTCTGTCCCCTGAAGCATATAGAACAGGACCGCTGCTTCTTCCATTTAATTGCTTTAGATTTTTGAAGATAGCTTTCATAATTTCCCTTAATTCTTTCCTCCAGGCAAACATTTCCTTAGACAACGTGTTTTCAAATACTTCTTCACCCTAACACTGGGCCCAGTCTATCATGAACACCCCTCTCATCTGTGGCAATGGCACCCAGGACTGAATATACTTTTCTAAACATGAGTTGGCTACCAAAGAGTGTGATGTGACCACTCCTGCTTATGTTTGGGAGGTATGCATCTGTTGATGCTGCCAAAGTTTGTGTTTGCTTTTTAAAAATCTACCTCATAGCCCGGGCTGGTGCAGCTCAGTGAATGAGTGCCAGCCTGCGAACCAAAGGGTCGCCAGTTCAATTCCCATTAAGGGCACATGCCTGGGTTGCAGGCCAGGTCCCCAGTAGGGGGGTGTGCAAGAGGCCACCACACATTGATGCTTCTCTCTTTCTCTTTCTCCTTCCCTTCCCCCTGTCTCTAAAAATCAATGAAATCTTTAAAAAAGAAAAATAAAATAAACCTACATTTTAGCCTTGACTTATATAAGGAATGGGGCAATCCAAGATTCTCAGCATTTTTTAAGAGTCACTGTCATACCGTGGCTTACACTTTTACGATTCATTTTTGAACCCTAAATGCACAACTGTACAGATATCCCTGTTACATTTTATTGGGCTAGTATCAGTCTATTGTTCAGCATATCAAAACCATTAAAATTTTGATGCTATCCATGTATTAGCTCTTAGCTGTATGATGTCTGAAAATTAAAATTTAATATGTATTTCTTCTCCATGTTCATCCAAGCAATGCATAGAACTGTGATAAGGGAAAGAAACCAAGTACAGAGTCCTATAGCACAACACTAGAGATTGCTTTTCTGCTCTATATAAACCCACTACTAACCATTTTACCATTGCTTTACATATTCAAACCCGTAATATACCAAACTCTAATCCAAACCCCATTTCTCTGTCTTAACCACTGAGGACTGAGTTTCCAAATCTGAATATACTCTATCTTTACTGTTTCTTAAGGTAACAGTGAAGTGGTCATACCCCCCCCCAAAAAAAAATAGAGGTGGTTTTCTTTTTAACTTTTTTTTTATTTTTAGAGAGAGGAGAAGGGAAGGAGAAAGAGAGGGAGAGGTACATCAATTCATTGCCTCTCATATATGAGAGGGATCTGGCCTGCAACCCAGGCATGTGCCCTCACTGGGAATCGAACTGATAGCCTTTCATTTTGTGGGATGACACTCAACCAACTGAGCCATGCCAGTCAGGACAAGAGTGTTTTGTCATGGCTTTCTGGTTCATTGTGACCTGTACTGGGACTGTGATCACCACTGCCTTTTTTCTAGAACCCACAAACTATCTATTTAATACCCTTTTCTGGAATTTTACCATAACTGTTCGTAAATTCACTGGCCTGAGTTCCAGAATGCACTTTTGTCCTCATCTTTTTCTTTCGTCCTTTTTTGAAAGACATTAGTCGTTTGAATCTCACCGTCTCTGTGAGACTTCTCACAGTCTTTCAGTTAGCTGGGGAGGACGTTTATGTGCATCCTAAGCATGCAAGAGTACACAGAAGTGGGTGGGTAGCTATGTGAGGGTGCCTAGACTAGAAACCAGGTCTCCGGAGTGAGGAGGAAGATGGGGTGTGGGGGGCAGTGTCAGAAAATGAAAGCCCTGCAGGGACAGCAGATAAAATGAGAAGGCTGCTGGTGGGGCAGAGGGGCCCTCAGCTCCTTGTCCGAAAGATACTGTGTTTGCTATGGGGGGATGAGTGGTTTTGGAAACTGAAGGGCACCAGAAGGCAAAAGACAATCGGGATGGTAGCTGCGTCCAAGGCCTCCCTGACGACTTGTAATGGGCTATGTGAGTGCAGACTTCATCCTTAAAGGCCTCTCATTGTGGAACTTATTTAGTCATTACAATTTTAACTCATTCTTTAGATGTTCTATTTCTTCTTTGTCTTCTATTACTAATATATCTTTTGCAGATATTTAAGCTTACTTATTTTTATTTGAAACACACCCTTTACATTTCAAAGCCCCTTATTTTTCTTTCCCCATTAACCTGTCAGTCTTTTGCACATTCTGGCAAGGTTCTTTGTTTCTGAACATTTTTCTATGGAAAATGGAAATTTAAAAACATCAATGACACCCTGGCCAGTGTGGCTCAGTTGGTTGGAGTGTTGTCCCATAACCAAAAGGTTCCGGGTTCAGTTCCCAGTCAGAGCACATACATAGGTTGTAGGTTTGATCCCAGTTAGTGCGCATACAGAAGGCTATCAATTGATGCTTCTCTCTTGCATCAGTGTTTCTCTTTCTCTCATCCTCTCTCCCTTCTTCTCTAAAAGCAATGAAATAATGTCCTCAAGTGAAGACAAAAAAAATCTGTGACAAGTATCCTGGTGATAATAGACCTATGAGTGGATTTTTTTGTGTTCCAGACAACTTTTACCATCCCATTTTTCTCTAAGCACGCTGTCCAGTTGGAGGAAAGAAAACTTGGAGTTATCTTCAAGTTTTTCACAGTGCTGTGGGGTGGAAGAGCTCTGGGTGTGCAAAAATGAAACCCAGGCTGTTTCATAAATTTCCTGGGCAGTCTTATCCACATCACTTAGCCTCTGTCATCCCAGCATCTTCTGTTAAATGCAGTGAGAAGATAAGATTGTGCTTGGGGTTTCTTCTAGGTCTCAAAGTCTTTCTGTGGTTTCATTGGCGAGAAGTTACTTCTGCCTCCACCTCTCCTAAAGCTCCTCAGACCCCAGGGCAGGGGTCTGTACTTTTGAACTGGTTTTTAAAGACATACGATGATTATCTAAAAAGGGTCTCACAAACCAACATTTATTGCTGAAAAGGTGTTTAGTAACACCTTTTAACAAATGTTAAATAATAGTGCACTTAACTTTAAGTACTTTGCATCCTCTTCTGTCTGTGTTAATATCCTTAATTGGATCCTCTAGCAGGGGATTTGGTTGTAATTTATTTCAGGTGATGCCACAATTATACAATTACTTAGTTGAATTAATTAGAGATTTAATTATATTAGTGCCCTAAAGTGGTATATCAGGGAAATAAAACACAGACTAATAATTCACCTTTGGGATGGGGGTGTGTGTGTTATTTATTTTACAGCTAAAGTGTTTTTCAAGTCATAAGAGTTAGTGTGGGCACACTAGCTCTTGTAGCCACATCCTTACGTTGAAAGCTCTGTCTGCGTTAATTTGGGCTTTGCCCACTGAAAATGTAGGTGAAGGCAAAAGTGGAAGGATTTGTTTTTTAATCGTGGTCTTTTCTTTGGCAGCTATTAGAATCAAGTCACAGGTCTAGTCTCTCCGTGTTCTGTTTAACTCTTCCTGGTCTGTAGCCCCATAGCAGCCCCTCTGACAGGGGGTCCTGGGAGGCACTGTCTTCTCTGTATCTCCAGCCTTTACAATGTACCTGGGTCACACAGGTGCCCAACAAATGCTTGTTGAGTTGAATTAGATCATTACAAAGACAACTGGTTGGAAGCATAGCTGACACAGTATAAACCTAACACAACTATTTTTAAAATATAGTGATTCAAAATACATGCCCCAGCTAGTGAGATATTCCCAAATCTGGCTAATCATTGGAATGACCTAAGAAGCAATTTGTTACGGCCATCTCCGGGAATGGCATCTACATTTTCAAACTCCCCAAGTGAATCTTGTGATTAGCCAAGTTTGGGAACCCTGGCTTAATTGTTTTTGTGTCACATTGATATACATAGGACAAGACTATCTTGTCAGGACAGACCCGTTGCCTATTCAAAGTTGCAGTAAGAGATGAATCTCATTTATAGTCTATTAATTATGCCTAAGGAATTTCCTTTGCACCAATAGCTCATGTCCTTGGTGAAAGTGCTCACTGATGGCTGTGATGAATAATCCCTTCCATGAAGGGTTGTATTGCTGGTGAGTCATTTACATGGGCATTTTACACATGGAAGCTACTGGGTCCCTTGTTATGCAAAGCCTGTGAGCCCAGCTTTGCAGAGAGAGCAGATTTAACTATTAACTGCAAATAAAATAGTCATGGGGTGAGAGAAATAAATTATTTGGGGATCTGAGTAACTTTCAGTGATGTCCTGCTGGTTGCTGTCTAATCCATTACCCTTCACCATAGTCTAAATACCGTGTGAGCCACTTTGCAGTATTCAATTGAATCTGGCTGAATAAGGTTTATAGAGTACCGAACAAAATCAAACGATCAGGGAAATGCAGGATGTAGAACACTATAATACGACCTGGTCCTTGCAAAACAGCAGTGTCGTGGGGGAGAAAGATTAAAGTGTCACAGCAAACACATGCAATGTGCAAACCGGGACTGATCATGGTTGGAATGAAAAACGCTAAACAAGACATGTAGAAGTCGACTAGGGAGATTTGCACATGGACCAGATATCAGGTAATATTAGGGAATTGTTGCATACTTGCCTAGCGGTGATGATGGGATGCTTTTATTTCAGGGGATGTTCTTATCTTCGGAGAGGCATGTCAAAACGAGGAGAAGCGTCCTGCATTCCATGCTGTGACCAGGCTCAGAGCCTATTGTTAAATATTCAAGAATGTTGTGATTCCACAACCCTTTGTAGCTTGAAACTCAATGATGGTAGTGTTCATACCATGAAATTCTACAAATAGAGCTTTTTTCCTCCCCTGGAGGGCTAGTTTACCACCATGCCTCTGCCCCCAGCTTATTTTCAAGTGGTTCAGAAAACATGCACACACACACACACACACACACACACAATCAGACAGAATAAAAATGGCAAATGTTAACCACAGTTGGACCGAGGTAGAAGATATTCATTGTTCTAGTCTAGGAGCCAGCAGACTTTTTCTATAAAAGCCCAAGTGTAAATATTTGAGGATTTGCAGCCATACAGCCTCTGCAGCAGCTGCTCACTCTGCAGTGCTGCCCTTGGAAAACAAAAGCTGCCCAACAATACTTAAATGAACAGGTTACATCCCTACAGAACTTTATAAAAATGGGTGCCACATTTGGCCCCAGGGCCATACTTTGCCAACTCCTGTGCTGGTCTTTCGACTTTTATGTACTTTAAAAATACATAATAATTTTAATTTTTTTTCTTTTTTAAAATTATATTTTATTGATTATGCTATTACAGTTGTCCCATTTCTCCCCCATCATTCCCCTCCACCCTGCACACCCCCTCCCACCCACATTTCCCCCTTTAGTTCATGTCCATGTTTCGTAAGTTCTTTAGCTTCTACTTTTCCCACACTATTCTTGCCTTCCCCCCGTCTATTTTCTACCCACCATCTATGTTACTTATTCTCTGTACCTTTTCTGCCTCTCTCCTCCTCCTCCTTCCCTGTTGCAAAACCTCCACGTGATCTCCATTTCTGTGTTCCTGCTCCTGGTCTAGTTGTTTGCTTATTTCCTTTTGTTTTTGTTTTAGGTGCGGTTGTTAATAATTGTGAGTTTGCTGTCATTTCACTATACATGTTTTTTAATCTTCTTTTTCTTAGATAAGTCCCTTTAACATTTCATATGATAAGGGCTTGGTGATGATGAACTCCTTTAACTTGATCTTACCTGAGAAGCGCTTTATCTGCCCTTCCATTCTAAATGACAGCTTTGCTGGATAGAACAATCTTGGATGTAGGTCTTTGCCTTTCATGACTTGGAATACTTCTTTCCAGCCCCTTCTTGCCTGTAAGGTCTCTTTTGAGAAATCAGCTGACAGTCTGATGGGAACTCCTTTGTAGGTGACTGTCCCCTTGTCCCTTGCTGCTTCTAGAATTCTCTCCTTCATTTGAATCTTGGCTAATGTAATTCTGATGTGCCTTGGTGTTTTCCTCCTTGGGTCCAACTTCTTTGGGACTCTCTGAGTTTCCTGGACTTCCTGGAAGTCTATTTCCTTTGCCAGATTGGGGAAGTTCTCCTTTATTATTTGTTCAAATAAGTTTTCCACTTGTTGCTCTTCCTCTTCCCCTTCTGGTACCCCTATAATTCAGATGTTGGGACGTTTAAAGATGTCCTGAAGGTTCCTAAGCCTCTCCTCATTTTTTTTGAATTCTTGTTTCTTCATTCTTTTCTGTTTAGTTGTTTCTTTCTTCCTTCTGGTCCACTCCATTGATTTGAGTCCTAGTTTTCCTCCCATCACTGTTGGTTCCCTGTGCATCTTTCTTCATTTCACTTATTGTAGCCTCCATTTATTCCTCTAATTTGCAACCAAAATCAACCAATTCTGTGAGCTTCCTAATCACCAGAGCTTTGAACTGTGCTTCTGATAGGTTGGCTACCAGTGCTGTGAGCTCTGCATCTGATAGGTTGACCACCTCCTGGTTGCTCGGGTGAATCAGCTCCGGGGCCTTCTCCCATTTGAGCCATCCTTGGTTTTGTTTTTTTGTTTTTGTCTGGTCGAGGCTGTTATGCAGTGAGGGGCGTAGCCTTAGGTGTTCACCAGGCGGGGCAGCCCAGTTGCTGGTTTGTGATGCTGGATGTGGGGGTGGGGTCCTAGAGGGAACAATGGCGCTTGCTCCACTCTCTGCCAGATATCAGTCACTTCCACTGCTTCCCCCAAGCAAACTGGACCCCTCTGGTGCTGAGTCCCAGGTGGGTGGGCCTGCGCATGCTCCAGGTCCCCGTGGGTCTCCCCAACAAACTCTCCTGTGAGGCTGGGACTCCCTCCCAGCACCTCAGCCCCCACAAGTATTTTCAATGGGTGCTTTTAGGCTTCACTTCCTGGCACTGGGGCCCTCCGTGGTGCAATCTGTCATGCTGCCCGTTTTTGCCTGGTTTATCTGTGCACAAATATGTGCCCCTGGCCAGCTTGGCCACCTGTGCGCCTGGAGTGACTGCGTACCTGTGACTACCACCGGCTTATCCTGCCACGATCTGACTCCGCCAGCCGTGGATTCTGCCAGCCACTGACTCTGCCCTTCTTACTAGTCTTGGTGAGTCATTGTTGTCAGACTCCCGCACAATTCAGTTTTCTCTCTCCTGGTTGGGTTTTCTTTTCTTTTCTTTCTTTTTTTTTTTTTTTTTTTGGTTCTATATTTTTGTTGTCCTTAATCTTGGTTGTGAGAGGAGATATAGCATGTCCACCTACGCCTCCATCTTGGCCGGGAGTCCTAAAATTTTTAAATAAAGTTTAGATTTCTTAGCCTCATTTTCAGAGCCCTCCTTGACCCCCTAATGCCTCCTCTTGCGGCTCCGTCACACCAGTCTATCTTTATTCCCTGGACACTGCAGTCTGGTCATCTTTGTGTCATTGCTCAAGCTCTTCTCTCCTTCTCTCTTCCCTTGGTGACCCTTGACCCCTGCTTATCAACATTCTCAAGACCTGCCTCAAAACCTACTTACTCTGTAAGGCCTTCGTGACTCTCTTTGGTTTTGCTGCTTTTCACAATATACCCTTCATCAATACCTGATCCATAAAACAAAGAAGGATCATTGTACTCTTTGCACATACCAGGTGCTCAGTTTATATTTGTGAATTAAAATCTAGCCATACAGATATCCACATGCCTGCAGGCACAAACCTAGAAGTCTAGAATAATGTTTTTGGCCTGTCTAATTTAGATTTGGAGTAGTTAAAGATAATGAAAATATGGGGCATGTTTTTAAAGCATCTTTAAGGCTGGTCTGATTCAAGTCCAGCTGTCTTTGAGGTTGTACATCAAGCTAAAACAGACTTGATCTTGGTGGATGTGGGGGGCTGTCTTGGCAGTGGCTAAGGGCTTGAGGAGGAGGAAGAAGAAAGTTGCTCCAAACAGCTGTAGTGTTTTAGTACCACCAAGCACTCGGCTGTCCACGGAGTCCTCCCGACAGCGTACAAGGGACTGATAGTACTTCCATTTAGAACTCAGGGCAGTTTCACGGCTTTCCCAAGATTCCAAAGCTACAATGGGAGTTTGAATCTGGCTGCCTCTGACTAGCCAGCACCATTTTAGTGTCTTCATGAAGCGTGATTGGCAACAGATCAATGAGCCCTACCTAGGCTGCTAGAGTCCCAAAGTCCCCATGGAGGACGGAAGTACCCACGGAGGGCTGAGAGCCTGGTGGGGTGTGGTGCTGAGTGCTGTTGGACTGGGTGTTGGAAAACCCAGCTTCCGGTCTTAGCTTTGCCACTATGTGTCTGATCCTGGGGGAGCCGCTGAGCTTCTCTGGACCTCCGTTCTGTCATCCCTTCTAATTAGAGGAACAAAACAGGTTATATCTTTTATTCTTTTATATTTCATGGATTATACATACAGTAGCTTAAAGTCTAATGAAGAGATAAATGGATGAATGAAGAATTCAAATCCAACACTGTATGATAGTGCTGTACTGCAGATACGCAGTGGAGGCTGCAGTGGTGCCTAGGCAGAGTGGCACCTAGCCCCTAAGGGCTGTTATCCTAGCTGAGTGCATTGCACCCAAGCGGAATTTGGGGAGCCTGATGGCGGAGATAAGGCAGTGTTGGGAGAGACGAGAGGTGCAAGTCATTTCCCCAAGTACATGATGAAAAGGGAGGCAGATGGAGTCCAGGGGCGCAGAACTGGCGGTGGGGAGACTCCCTAGGAGGTGATTGCAAAAAATAACATCCTGGTCAGTGGGAGAGGCACTGTGGGGGCCCATCAGCGACCCTTGGGGACCCCAGCTGGGGAGTGGCTCCAGTGTGGCTAGTCTCTGGGCCAGAGGGAGAGCTCTGCGTGCACTCACAGGGACAGTTGTGTGCTTGTAGCCCAGAAGTGAAGTCCATCATTCACATGGACTAGAACTTGTCACTTGGCCCCACCCAACCTCTGGGGGCCAGAAAGTGCAGTCATGGGCAAACAGCACTGGTACTGCCATGGGGCCTGTGTCTGAGGGATGAAGGAGGACCCCCAGGTTCTGATGTCGGGAGTTCGGTGGACACGTGAGGTAGTCAATGAGGGAGAGAAGATGGCATCAGGCAAGGGGGAGGTGGACAGACCAAATGGTTACAAATCTTTTTTAGCCCTAAAGTGTAACCACTTTGTTGGAAATCAGTTCCGTTCGTTGGCAAGAGTTTACCTTCTTCTTTACGAAAAGTGTTTTAAATTCATTCTTCCCAGTCAAATAGTCTTTTAGTTTTAAAAATGTAGTATTTTTTAAAATGTAGCGTCTTTCTTGAATTTTCTTATGGACTATTATGTCAACATACAATGTAGAAAAAAATTAGTTATTAACTAGGATGCTAATGAAGACTTCCTCACATAAGAATACTAGGCTGCTGATTTCAAAATGCCAGAGATGTAAATGCCCTCCGCCTTCCTTACCGCCATCCCCCAGTAGGGCACATTACAAGATGCCAGAAGCAGAAGGTGGGAGTCAGGGAGGAGGTGTGATTAGGCTGATTGGAGCCTGTTGTGCTCCTGGAGCACCGGCCCGGAGCAGCCTTAGGGAATGAACGTTAGTGCCTCACGGCCACTGGGGGACGATGTCCTCTTTCCCTCAAAAGGCTGTGGCGGAAATGAGGGATCCATATTGGTTGTCCCCTTCTTTGTTTTTCAGCTCGCCTCCCCGATGTAACTGTGGTACCTTAAAAACTGACTTTTATTGTGCATTTGTTTCTTAACAGTTACGAGAAACAATCAAAGCTGGCAAAGGTGTGACTTCAGCTATTGACCTGTGTCGTTACCATGGAAACAAGGCCCTGGAGGCCCTGGAGAGCTTTCCTCCCTCCGAGGCCAGATCTGCTTTAGAAAACATTGTGTTTGCCGTGACCAGATTTTCGTGACACCAAATTAAAAAGACGCTATTGTTCGTTAGCCAGAAAAAAACTGAGGAATGAGGTGATCTGTAAAGCTTTTATAATGAGATATATAAAGTCGTTAATGACTTTAAAAACATACAGATTTTTTTTTCTTCCTTTTATCACGTTGCTAAATGAATACTGCCTTCTTTTTGGAACTGCTACAAACAAAATAGAAGGAAAAAGGTCAAGCAGTTTACTTGTCACGCCAGAAGCGCACTTGAGGCTGCAGTAGCAGAAATAATTAATGAGACTCGCTCCTGTGACCTCAGCAAATGGACAGGAAATAAGTCCCTATTGATTGGACTGAGCCAGGGATGGCGCCAGGGCGGTGGCCTGTGGTTTTCCTTCTAGAGAAGATAGAGCAAGCTGGAAGAGGCAGGTGTCGAGAGAACCACTACCAATGCCAGCCAGGGAGCACTGTCAAATCAAAAACCACCGGCCAATCTGTCACAACAGAGGGCAGTTCAATGATTAAGAAAAAAAGCACACTTTGTCTTCTTGCAACTGTGTTTCTGTATTTACAGACACGGTATGCATATGCTTTGCACTTCATGGTTTTTGTAACGTTTGTGAGGAGGGGTTGCTGGAAGAAAATGCCAAATATTTGAATTAAGAGATTAAAATGTTATCAAATGGTAAATTGGTTGTTGTTTTAAAGACAAATTTTCTGTTCAGACGTTTCAAAGGACAAAACTTTTTTTAAAAGCTGAACTAGATAATTTTTTCAAGTAAAATGCATTTATTTGTACGACTTTGGTGTAAAGAATACCTTTAATTTCTGCAAGTTTCGTGTATATAATTGTTGGCCTGGGGAATTCTTTGGCGATACTGTTTTTTAAACCTCAGAATATCAATTTTTGGTCTTCAACCACAGACACCAGCTACAAAAGGAGCACAGGCAGCCCCGCAGCCCGCAGTCGGCACCGTCCCCATGTGGTGCCGGGAGACGGCTTCTGCGGTTTGCATGCATGCCAGATGAGAGCACGTCGACAAGAAGGCTGAGTTTACATAAATGATCTAGATCGAGACTTAGCTACCTTTCTTCCTCAAGTGGTGTAATTACAGCCCTATCTGGAGACAGCGGACACAGCAAACAGATTTTATTACCTTGTTCACTCAAACACTAAGTGAAGTTATTTTAGTTAAATTCCCCCCCCACCCCAAAAGTTACAAAACCATTTTATCAGGCCCAGCATGGGGCATGCAATGAAAAGAAATCTAAAGCTACAGAGATTGATGCATTGTATTATGAAATATTTTTAAGTATACTTGAAATATTCTAATTGTACAGTGTATGCTACTACAACTTAAAGGCCTATAAATTTAGCAGAAGAGAACATTCTTCTGTTTGAAAGGTCTTTTCTCACAGAAATTGGCTTAATTAGTAACTGTGGTTAGCGGCTTTAGATCAGAGCAGGTTTTAATCATTAACTTCCACAAAGGAGGAGTCATTCCTCCTGTCGTGTAGTTTTGTTAGCTGGTGGCCCACAACCGTTGGACACAAGGCCAGATCCTGGGGCTCTTCGGGTTCTGGTTCGGTAGCTGGTTTGCTGTGTTGCCTTAAGCAAGTCACTTCCTTCTGATCCTCAATTTCCTCACCTGTAAAATAACGTTAAATGATAATGTATGAAGTCCCTTCCAGCTTTGTCTTATTTTCTAAAGGTTCAACATTTCTGACTGTGTAAGTAACAGGTGCTGCTAGAGATTCAAGGACAAGGGAAGGTGAAACCCAAAGAGAGGCTCTGAGGAATGCACAGAACTTAGTGGCAGACTTCTTGCTCAGGTGCCTCAGGTGACCTGAAGAATTCCCAGCTCACCTCTGTGTGACATGCAGCCCTGGACTCCTGTTTCTTTTCTTTTCTTTTTTTTACAACTCATCTGGCATTTTTTAAATCTTTATTGTGGGTTTTTTTTTTCCATTACTATTTAGTTCCTTATATCTCCCTTCCCCCCCAAATCACCACACAGTTGTCCATGTCTACGAGTCCTTTTCCTCCTGTTTCAACACCCACCTTGCAGCTTTCTTTGGGGCCTTTCCTATCACCCTCACTGGTGAGTGACAGAGCTCTGCTCTTCCCACGGGGGCACCGTGCCCGTCTTTCCAGGTCTTAGCAGAGTTCCCGCTCCTTCAGCACCTTGGCATGAATTTGTTAAACCTAACATATTGGTTAGTTCACTCAGGTGTGTCCATCCTTTTGGCATCTCTGCGCCACACTGGAAGAAGTAGAGTTGTATGGGCCACACCTTAAATACCCTGCAACACGTAATCTCAAATCTCACCATGTTTTAAATAAATTTACGACTTTGTGTTGGGTCACAATCACAGCCATCCTGGGCTACTTTAGTGTCTAAAGTATGATATTAAATATTGGTAGCCTTCCTCCTTGCCCCTTTTTTAGGGATATTTATTTATTAACTCATATTAAATTATTGTAATTTCGGACAATCTCTAGGGAGAAATTGGGGGCACCAAGTCATGCTTAATCACACTTGTTGAGGCCTGCTGCCTGTGTACACCCAAAGAATTGGTAGTTACTGGTCTTAGAATGTCTCTTCCTTCACCCCCTCTCTGTCACTGCCCCCATCTCCTGTTTCTTACTGGAGGGAAGAATTCAGTTGTTAACATTATCATGCCTCATTCCATGTGGTCCCCCCAAACTTGCAAGTTGGCTTCTCCAAACCTCACTCAGTTCAGGTCCCTGAACCCACTTGCACTCAATTCCCTATCCGTTATGTATAATAAAGACTGCGTTAGCGAAGGCTCCATGTTAAGGGCCTTCACTATTCCATCTTGTTTGAATCCCATAACCACTCTCTGGGGGTAAATACTGTCAGCCCCCATTTACAGAGAGGACCACCTCTGACCCACTGGCTCACCCTCACACCCCACCTCTCTGCCTGGCAGTCTTTCCAGAGAGTACCCCTTTCTCTCCCTTTACTTCTCTTTCCAAATAAGTCTTTTTTTCTCTTTTCCATAAATGTCGAGCCTGTGGCCTCCCATCTCCCTGAATCCTCAGTGTTTCCTCTGCTGGCCCTGAGTGTGCTCAGTTCTCTCTGTCCCTAAAATAAACCTCCCCCCTTTGCCCAGTTCATCCTTCTACCTCCACTTTTTCCTCCCAGCTTCACCAGCCCTCCTTCTTACCTCTGCTGACTCCTTAATCCTAGCAATCTGCCCTCCACTCCAGGTCCCCACCATCTGGACCAGTGGCAACACGACATGCTCCAAGAATACTTGCTGGACAAATCAGGTGTCTCGCTGCACAGCTCCAGGGGACGCTGCACTGATGAAGGCCCGACTGTGAAGTTTGCAAGCCACAGCCCTGCAGGCCAACTTCCCACAGCATGTCATGTAGCTGACCAAAACACCTCGCTTGGCGCCTGCAGCCTGCCGCGATTCAGATTCTCTCCCTCTTTTCTGACTCCCCGTCCTTTGTGTCTGACACATCTATTTCCTGTTCCCACCCCTAGGGACAGTTTTTTCTCAACATTTAAATTCTGTTTCCTTAGGAACTACAACACAGTTTCCTGCTCCACTCAGTCTTCATATTTTAAATTCCCCAACTTAGAAAAACTTTTCTGGCATAAAAAATAATATCAATTAGATATTGATGAGATAGTGAGCTATTTGCCATTCAGGATTAGTTATTGTACTTTGAAAGAAGACAAGGATTATGCTTATCATTAAACTGTTCTGTAAGTTTTACTTGATGATAACACTAAATTCTTTTCACAATGTTTTTGCTCATACGATGCAGTTATCTTAGTCCCCTATAAAAATAAATTACCAGCGACCTATTTGCCTGGACCAGGTCTCATTCTCCAGTGTTCAAGACTTTATCCTTTTTCTTTTCTTCTTACCGAATTTACTGGGGGTGACACTTGTTAACAAAGTCATCCAGGTTTCAGGTGCACCGTTCCACAACACATCATCTGTACACTGCATTGTGTGTTCACCGCCTCAAGGCAAGTCTCCGTCCATCACCGTTCATCCCCCCATCCCCTCCTCCACCTCCCCCAGCCTTGGCAATCACCAACCACACTGCTGTCTGTGTTCAGGGGTTCCTCTCCTTTTTTCTTTTTTGCTCAATCCCTCCACCACCCCCTACTCAGTCTCACTTTTTTAATCTCATCTATGACAATGTTATTGCTACACCCAGTATGTGGATAACACCTACATACTCGGGGTAAAAGACACTGAACTCAGTGACCAGAAAGTAATCTGAATAACCCGTGAGTATGTGATCTCCTTTCAAAACCTGACTAGTTGCTACAGCATAGATCCCTTTGGACAAGCGGGTTTGGAGAAATTGGATTTAATCAACAAAATTGCAGCTAAAGGATACTTTTTCTTTCTTAAAAAAAAGACTCTAGCTAATCAGCAGGCCCATCACTGATAAGGAAAACCTTGCTTTTCAGAAAACCCTTTTTGATCTCTTAGAGTTCTTAGTTGCAAGAAGGTCCTTTTCTGCCTCTTCATTTGTCTTCCCACTGAAACCCTATTGTTAAGATTGCCGTTCTGACCAATAGAAGCTCCAGGATTTGTCTTTAGCCTCCATAATGACTGCCTCTCAGTCTAGAGCAGGCAAGGCACAAAAGGGTGGAGATGGATTGGGTTGGTTTTCTAATCCATTTAACTGTGAGGACAGGCTTGTCATTCCGTTATTATTTACAGTTTCCATTATTGGTAATCGTGTTTTAGTAGTAATAAAGTTATTTACACTTTCTTTAAAAACGCAAAGCAATCTAACAAGGTGATCATTTGCTTCTGTCTCTTTTCCTATTTCAGTCCTGATCCCTTCTCAAACTGATTGTTTTATTCTCTCAGAATGGGTCCTGCCTTTCCATTAAGGAGATAGCATTTCTACAGGTGACTGAGAAAGACATGTCACCCAGGGAGAGTCAAGAGGGGTCAGAACTGATAGTGGGGTCTACACCTCCCTTTAGCTCACCCCACCTGCCCTTGGAGTTCTGATATGTTAGGTGTTAAGCTGCTATATTGGTGAAGGATGTCCTACCTAAGTATCTATTTCTTTTCTTCCACAGAAAGAGAAAGTTTCTCAGGCTTTTATTCTCTCTCTCTCTCCCCCTCCCTCCCTCCCTCTTTTTGAGACGCTGACTCCATCATCACAGAAGAACAACATTAGCTTTCTCTCTACTCAATCTGCTCATTTCTAAGATTAACAGTGTGCCCATCACTGTTTGTGCCGTGAGCAAATGAGTGGACTCACCACTGCAAGGGCTGTTGGACTCGCTTACGCTTCACGTTTTAAACATATTGAAGTTGATAACCACTTTAAAGAAATTTTGAAAAATAGAAAAACATCAGTCATTCACAATCTTACCATAATCAGTATCAGCATTTCATTTGTAATTCTTCTGGCCTTTTCTGCCATGTACCATTTTTACATGGTTGTAATTATAATATAAATATAATTCAACTTTGAGTCCTGCTGCTTTCCCATAACACATCATAAACATTTTCCACTGTGCTGTAGTCTTCATAACCGTTATTAATAAGTAGCTCAAATTCTAAGCAAAGCATCTGAATTTTTGTTCCTGGTTGGTTTCTCTACTGTAAATGGGTCTTTGGTAAATACTTCGTAAGTCAACCTCCCAGCCTGCTATAAAGAAAGTCTTTGACTTGGGAAAGTAGTGCCCCTGCAGGTTCACAGCAGCAGGTTAAAACTATGGAAAGAATTCCCTTAAAATTCTTCAGTTTAAATGGTTAATCCTCTCAGTTCTCATTCTTGCAAGATGAGCTCAGGATGGACTCACACCTCTACACATTTTCCTTTTGCCTCGCCAGCCACACTTCGATATGATGACTTCATCCTTTCCATCAAAGTCAGTCTCCTAGGACAGGAAAGGGGCTTTACTCAATTGTCATGGCTCCTGCTTTTGGCCAAGACCACAGGACACCATTTTGTAAGAGAAGAGAAGCCATCTTGCTTCTCCAAAGACTTGGGAGGGAATTCCTAGGGTTTGCTCAAAGGAAAACAAAATAATCTGTACCTGACTAAAATCTTTCATGCTGTAACAGTATGAGCTTTGTTGTGTTTTGTTATTGTCTTGCTTTATTTGGGTCTTTTTTTAAGTTTTCAAATGAACTAGGAAACAACATCAAGCTTATAGAGTTAAGCTACACTGGCAGTCTCTCCTTCCTTAAATCCATCGTTGTAACTTACCTGTTCGCCTTACTTCTCACTTTCCAGGCATTTTAATGATGTCCCCTGCCTGCCCTCCCTCCTTGTGTTATGAATTGCACAGCGACTTAAACCTATTGTTTACTTGGGATACTATCAATTTTTTTATCATAGGTTGCCAATAGTGCTTTATTTTTTCTTTTCAACATCCTATTCTGCAGCTCCCTTGGCTCTTTTTGCCTGGATGCCAAAGAGCCAGACATTGGCAAGGGCCATGCGAAGACTGGCAAAGGTCCTCACATTCTTCTCTTCCTCTGTGATCACCCTGGCTTTCTCCTCCTTGTAGACATTCCCTGTGGGCATGATGGGCCCTGTTGGCTGGCTGGCTGGCTGGCCGCTTGGTTCTTCAGCAGAGCTGTCTCCCTTCCTGAGGGTGGAGGGCTTCCTGGGGAAAAAGGTGAGCTTGGCCCAACACTCCCTCGGCTGTGGCATGTGGGCCTGCAGGGACTCACTGGTCTCGGTCCACCTCCACATATCCATCAAGATCCCAGAAGTCCATGCCACCTTTTCGTGGATGCCAGCCACCCTTGACTTCTCCAAGCTGCAGCTGCTGCCCTGCCTGCTAGCATTTGGTGTGGTACCTGCAGGGGAGCATCTCACTATGGACCCAGTGGGTCCGGAGGCAGGGCGGGCAAGGGGCACACCTTGGCTTACCAGGCCTTGCACCTGCAGCCTTCCACACAGGCCGAATAAACCGCATGGCGATGCGCAGCTGCCAGTCCTTGTGGAATTGGAGCTTTAGGATTGTGCCATTTCAGCTGGGTGCCATGGCTGCTCCCTACGGGCCCAACTTCTCCGAAGAACAGCCACCAGTGATCAGTTTATTTTGAGCTTCCTAATTGCTGCCTAGTTATGCGATTCTATACCTTGCTTCTCTTTCCTTTTGTTCCTTCTTTCCTTTTTTTTGAAGAATTAAAATTGCTTAAATTGCCCTCCTTTTTTAAAAGCAGCTTTATCAAAGTATAGTTTACAAATGGTAAAATTCACCAAGTTTTAGTGTAAAGTTCAGTGATTCTTAGTAAATTCACACAGCTGTGCAGGTAGCACCACAATTCCATTTGAAACATCCCTTGCGCCTGTTCGCAGCCAGCCCCTAGTCCCGCCCTCAGCCGTAGGCAGCCACTGACCCACTCTCACGCTATCAGTCTGCCTGCTCCGGACGTTTAATATAAATGGAAGTATACAATAGTTGGTCTTTTGCATCTGGTTTCTGTCACTCAGCCTGTTTTTGAGGTTTATCCATATTGTAGCATTAATCATTATTCCTTTTTATTGCTAAATGGTATTTCATTGTAGGGATATACCACAATTACCTCTCCATTTAGTAGTTGACTGGCATTTGGGTTGTTTCTCCTTTTTACGTATTAGGAATAATGCTGCTATGGAATATTCAAGTACAAGTCTCTTTTTTAAAAGATTTTATTTAATTATTTCTTTTAGAAAGAGCAGAAGTGAAGGAGAAAGAGAGGAAGAGAAACATTAATGTGTTTGCCTCTCACATGCACCTACTGGGGACCCAGTCCACAACCAGGGCATGTGCCCTGAGTGGGAATTGAACCAGCGGCCCTTTCGTTTGGAGGCTGGCACTCAATCCACTGAGCCACACCAGCCAGGGCTCAAGTACAAGTCTTTTTGTGGACATATGTTTTCATTTGTCTTGAGGAGATCCCCAGGAGTAAAATTGCTTAGTCATATGGTAAATTTATGGTTAATTTTTTAGAAATTGCCAAACTGTCTTCCAGAGTAGTTGTGTCATTTTACATATCCACCAGCATCGCATGTGGGTTCCAATTTCTTCACATCCCTGCCTACCCTTTGTAGTCTCTTTTTTTTTTTAAATTAAATTTTATTTTAATTGTTGTTCTTATACAGTCTTCTGTTTTCTACTCCCATCCCGTCCCTCCGCCCCAGCCCTCCCCAGCTCCCTTCCATCCCCCCCCCCAGCTTTTGTCCATATGTCTTTCATACTTGTTGCTCTAATCCCTTCCCCTTTTCCCTGGATATTGTAGTCTCTTTTTTATTATAGCTCTTTTAGTGGAATGAGATAGTATCTCATTGTGATTTTTATTTGCGTTTTCCTAATGACCAATGATGCTGAGCATCTTCTCATGAGCATATTAACCATTTATATATCTTCTTTGGTAAAATGTCTGTTGAAACTTTTTGCCTATTTCTTAATTAGATTATTTGTCTTATTGCATTGTAATCATTATTTATATATTCTGGATACAAGTCCTTCATCAGATATATGGTATGCAAATATTTGCTCCTAGTCTATTTATTGCTTAACTTCATTTTCATAATGGTGTTTTGAAATTCAAAGTCTTGTGCTGGCTGGCGTGGCTCAGTGGATTGAGTGCTGGCCTGCAAATCAAAGGGTTGCTGGTTTGATTCCCAGTCGGGGCACATGCCTGGGTTGTGGGCCAGGTCCCCAGTAGGGGGTGCGCAAGAAGAAACTACACATTGATGTTTCTCTCCCTCTCTTTCTCCCTCCCATCCTCTCTCTAAAAAAATAAATAAAATATTTTTTTAATGGAAAGTCTTTCATTTTGATGAAGTCCAATGTAATCAATTTTTTCTCTTATAGAGTGTGCTTTTTGTGTCCTCTCTAAGGAATCTTTGCCTAAGAGTCATGGAAGTTTTTCCCAATGTTCTTTTCTAAAAAACATAGTTTTAGCTTGGATATTTAGGTCTGTGATCTACTTTGAGTTACACTTTTTGTACATTGTGAAATAAAGGTTTAAATCAGGGTTTCTCATTCTCAGCCCTGTTGACACATTGAGCTTGATAGTGTGTTGTTGTGGGGTCCTCCAGGTGCATCACTGGATGTGAGGCAGCATATCTAGCCTCACCTCCCGCGACACCCCCAGCATCTCTGCCCACAGCTCCAGAGGTCATCTGATGTTCCCTGGGAGGTCAAATCGCCCCCACTGAAAACCACTGGCCTAAATTAATATTTTTTATGTTTGAACAGCCATTGTTCTAGAACCATTTGTTCAAAAGACTATCCCCCCCCCCAACTTTGAATTGCCTTGGCAACTTTTTAGAGTATCAGTTGACCATAAGTATAAAGATTTGTTTCTGAACTTACAATTCTGTCTCATCAATCTCTATGACTATCCTTATGCCAGTACCACACTGTTTTGGTTAGTGTAGAATATTGTTTTAAATTTGGAAACTAAGTCCTCCAACTTAATTCTTTTTGTTTTCATTAAACTTTTTATTTTGAGGTAATTGTGAATTCACAAGTAATTGTAAGAAATAACACAGAGAGACCCCATGTGCCTTTGTGGCCCCCCAGCGGACACACCTTATAAAACTAGAGCCACGGCCAGGACACGGGCATTGGCACTGTCCCTCAGTCTTACCCAGATTCCCCACTTGTACTCATAGTTCTTCTTTTTCAAAATTGCTTTTAAAAATTGGCCACTCTGGGTCCTTTGCATTTCCATAAAAATTTTTAGATCAGTTTGTCAAATTCTACAAAAGAGTCTGCTGGGATTTTGATAGGGATGCACTGAATATATAGATAAGTTTTGGATAATTGCCATCTTAACATTAATCTTCCAATTCATGAAACATGATTTTCTTTTTTTTTTTTAAATTGTGCCACTATGTATATAGCATAACACATGCCATTTGAGCCCTTTACAGTTCAGTGACATTAACTACATTCACACTGTTGAACAGCCATCACCACTATTTCCACAACTTTCCCTTCATCCCAAAGAAAAACCGTGCTTTGCTTTTTTAACAGCAGCACCGAAATTGCCAACCTACTACTTACTGCATGATCTTCTGTGGCCCCCAAAGCCTATTTTCAGATCAGTAATTTAGTACAGACCTCTGGGCCCCAGGGAGTCCTGGTACTTGTCTTTGGAGGAATATAGAGTAGTAGCCCCCCCCCCCACTTATCCACAGGGGTTACTTCCGTGACTCCCAGTGCATGCCTGAAACTGAAGACAGTACCAAATCCTAGATACACTATTCTTCCCCTGTGCATGCCTTCTCACTTAAAGGGAGCACTTTACGACTTCTCTTTGGCGCATCTGGATTACCAACATCACTATTTCTACACTTTGGGGCCATTATTGAGTAAAATAAAGGTTACGTGATCACAAGCACTGTGATGCTGCGACAGGTGGTCCGTGACCTTGACGGCCGCTGTGTGACTAAGGGGAGGGTCCCGTGTGCAGCATGGATGCACTGGAGAAAGGGATGATCCACGTCCCGGGGGAGAGGGAGTGAGAGTTTACCATGCTACTCAGAATGGCACACAATTTAAAACATGAATTGTTTATTTTGGGAATTTTCTATTTACTGTATTTGTCCATAAGTAATTGAAATTGCTAAATGCAAAACCACAAATGTGGGGGGATGGTTATAGACAGTCCTTTTTAAGAAACTAAGCTTTAGGGTCCTCAGATCACAGCTCTGCCATTGACAAACAGGTTACTTGACTTCTCTAAATCTCTTGTTGTTGTGCACAAATTTAAACGCTTTTATTTCTATCGATCTTCTTCTGGGTGTGGGCTTCAGACTCCCACAGGTATGTGCACCTGCCAGGTGCTGCGGGAGCTACAGGATGAACATGCACTTGGACTGTAAACATTTTCTCCCCACAAAGTTAAAGTTAGGCAATTTAACTACAAATGATATTTTAAATTGTTATGGCATCCCAAGGACATATATTGTGGAATTAAATATAAGATTTGCATGTGATATAAAATGTAAGTCTTGAAATAAATTTAGAGTTTGTATTTGGGTGCTTTGTGCTAACCCTCCTTCCATTCCATACCCGCCCCGTTCCACTTAAAAGTCTTTTACCCTCTAGTCGCACCCCCAGCCCTAACAGACATTCACTCATCATTCACGGCCCTTTTCCCCACAGAACCTCAGAATCCTCCTCAACACAGCCCTGCAGGCAGCCACTGATAACATATGAGAGCTGTCACATAAGCCGAAGTCTGTTTGCTGTCTCTGTACAACTAGTTTACAGTTAACTGCTTTAGGCTTTATTTTACCATCTGGGGGTATTTAAAATCAATGGCCCTGAAAATCAAGGTGATTTTATTTACTTCTGGCTTTCCAAATATTATGTTCTTCCTTTCAGATTATTTTACTTTATCTGCTTTACATATAAATTATCACAATAGAGATAATAAAAGGCAACCTACGGTACGTTCACTTTAGAAATGACAGTGCCCCTCATGCCATCCATGTCTGGTGTTCCATGCACCTTTGTCCTCCCAGAAGCTATCACCAGAAATCAAATGCCCATTAGTATGAAAAAATCCTTTATAAATGTCTTCTCATGCATCATGATGATCTAGTTCCTGTTCAAGACAGATTAAATGTGTTTTTGTTCCCCATTTAAGAAAGGTTTAAATTTTATCTCCTCAGTTATAAATACTGGGGTTTGTTTGGGATTTTTTTTTTTTTTAAGATTCCCATCTCTTTATAAAGATACATATATAGGATGGACAAGGGCAAGTAGTAGAGAGAGCAAATCTCTTTTTGATTAAACATCTATACTTTTCTTTCCAGTGTCCTACCTACCAAGTCTTTATGATTGCTGGCTGGCATGACAAATTACCTTAATTTGTATCTAGCTGTTGCTAAGCTATCACCATGGTATCAGGGCACTCAGGCAAATATAGATTCCTGAAAACAAATGCATAGGAAGGAAATTTCATCCTTAGCCCCTGCCCCTTTGCCAGCACCTGGATAGCAAGCAGTTCAGCAGTGGAGTTCTCTGCCACGGGTGCTCTTCAGCCGTAACAACACCAAACACGAAACCCAAACCTTTGAAAACCAGACTCTTGCAGCCCACAAAACACAATGATGCCCACGGATGGTAGATCTGTCCCTTACCACAGTCCTCAGTAGTCTGTGTGCCTACACCTTGTAATGACTGAAGCAGACCACACAGTAACCTTTATTGAATGTTTGCCCTCTAGCAAGGTAAAGCACCAGCAAAAATACTGCCCTCTTAATTATAATCTTTATGGTCATACACTCAAAATTTTTGTTCTGCCTCAATAAATTTTTTCAGATAGTTTTTACATTTTCAGATTCTAAGAGAGGAGTTCCGTAGAATGCGCTAGTGTGAGCTTTATCTTCCAGAGTGCTGTAAGCATAACCTGCACTCTGAGTCACTCCGTTTGCCTTTCCACACACGGACAGAAAGGATATTTCATCCAAAGAGAACAGTTCAATTTTCTTAAAAGTGCCCGTCAACACTGTCAGATATGTTTGTAGAATGGATGTATCACTTGTTCACCTAAATAGTAGCGTAAGTAGCTGTTTTTAGAAAGCTTTACCATAAATCTTTCTATATGACTGGACTCTAAGCAAGGCTATGATTAGGAAATAACCTACTTCCCCTCTTGGCTAGTCCTAATGAGAGCTTTCCAACTTAAACGTCGTGTTTGAACACTTCTCCCATTCATAGCGTGTGCCCATCAACAGCGCTCTCCGTTTGCAGTGTGCCTGCAGTACTGTTTATGACCTAGTGAACAATGCCAGCCTGAGGCCGTAAAAGGTGTGTGTTCATATGCAAATTCTCAGCAATAATGTTTACAATTGCATATAGTTGCTCTTTTATGTTCAACAACAGCACTATAAAATTGAGTACAGGAAAGAGAAAATGGTACTAATACTACGTTTTTATATTGCTTACAGATTTTTATAGAATTAATTAGCAAAAGAAATTAAAGAGTGCAAATGAAAGTGGCCCCAGCTCACAGTGGACATTTTCACATAATGGCACTTGGACGACTAGCGGCAGCTGTTCAGAGGAGCAAATCCGCTGTATGGCGTAGGCTCTTCCTACGTTGTCTTCAAATTTGTGTTTTCCCAAGCAGTCCTCAGAGTGTCTTCTTTGTTTTACTAGATTGTGATTCCCATGACTTGAAAGCAACCAATAGAGAAAAAAGTAAATGCAAAGAAACAGGATAAATCCATGCTTTCTTTTCACTGACAAGTTATTCAGTGTTCCTATGTGCCAAGCACTGTCTTTGATACAAAGATGACCAGAGACAGATGATCTGTGACTTCCCTGCTATATTGCAGGCTTCTTAGGATCACATCAGTTTTGAAAGTAGTGGAATATGATGAATAGAAGACACAAATCTGGGTTCAAATCCCAGCTTCTCCACTGAATGTGCTATAAAGCAAACTGCCCATGTTTCTGCTTGCTTTTCTGTAGAAATGGAGACAGTCATGCTTACTAGTGAAGTGGCTGCTGAGTGTCTGAAAGCACCTATCATCTCACCTGTTACAGGGGTCAACATTCAGTAAACATTAAATGAAATAAATTTTTATGATGATGAGGCAAGTAAAATAGAGTACTAGTAAAGGAACAATGGGTTACCAACGCTAATGAGTAGGTCTAGAGACTTCTTTTAGTGTACAGGACAATAGAAGGTAAGAAAGGGTCCAGGGAGGAGAGGATCAGAGCCCACCCAGGGATGTATATGAGGAGGGCAAAGAACAAGTGCAAAACTTGCCATTGGGAAAGTTATAGGGTTGGAAGGGAGCAGTATCTGCAGTATGGTTTGGGAACCACCTGCATCAAAATCAGGGGCTTGCAGTATAGTCAGGGTTTATCCATACCTGCTAAGCCACAATCTCTGAAAGTGAGGTCCAGGAATCAATATTTCTCATAAGCTGCCAAGAAGTCCTCACACATGCTTCAGTTTTAGACCCACTCGGGTAAATGGTGGATTTCTAGAGTTCTGACAGCTGATCTTGGTGCTGTGCAACAGACAGAAGACTGAGCTTTGAGGTAATAGACTCCAGGTGGATTGGAATGCTTAACATTTACATCAGAAGAAAAAATCTCCAACAGAAAGCAGAAAGAGGAAAAGAAGAATCTGTAGTCAGTGAAAGATACAGAATAAAATGACAGAAATAAGTACATATGAATTATGATAAATATTAATTAATTAAATTCACCAATTAAAAGTAGAGTCTTGAGACTTAGAGCCAAGATGGAGGCATAAGCGGACAAACTGCTTCTCCTCTCACAACCAAGATTAAGGACAACAAAAATATAGAACCAAAAAAAAAAAAATCCAACCAGAATGGATAGAGGATTGAATTGTATGGAAGTCTGACAACAATTCACCAACAATGATTCACCCAGACTGGTAAGAGGGGCAGAGTCAGTGGCCAGCGGAGAGGGGTTGTGGCAGGAAGAAGCAGTAGCTGGTGGTCCCGGGAGCACAGGTGGCGGTTACTGAGCGCAGGGAGGCAACGAGCGGACCAAGTGAGGCGCACCAGGTGGCTGACCGTGGTCACACATTCGTGCGCAGATAAGCCAGGCAAAAATGGGCAGCAAGACCGACTGCAGCGCAGGGCCGCAGCGCAGGGCCCCAGCGCCAGGAAATAGAGCCTAAAGGGCACCGATTAAGAACACTTATGGGGCTTGGGGTGCCGGGAGGGAGTTCCTGCCTCACAGGAGAGTCCGTTGGAGAGACCCACAGGGTCCTAGAACGTACACAAGCCCACCCACATGGAAGTCAGCACCAGAAGGGCCCAATTTGCTTCAGGAAAGCAGCAGAAGGGACTGAAATACGAGAGAGCACGGAGCATGTGCCATTGTTCCCCCTTGGACCCCGCCCCCACATCCAGCATCACAACCCAGCGACTGAGTTGCCCCCCTCTGGTGAACACCTAAGGCTCCGCCCCTCACTATGTAACAGCCCCAGCCAGACAAAAAAAAAAAAACAAGGATGGGTCAAACAGAACAGATCAGGACCCCAGAGCTAATTCATCTAAGTGACCAAGAGGTAGCCAACCTATCAGATGCACAGTTCAAAGCTCTGGCGATTAGGAAGCTCACAGAATCGGTTGATTTTGGTCATAAATTAGAGGAACAAATGGAGGCTACAATAAGTGAAATGAAGAAAAATGCACAAGGAACCAATAGTGATGGGAGGAAAATTGGGACTCAAATCAATGGAGTGAACCAGAAGGAAGAAAGAAACAACCAAATAGAAAAGAATGAAGAAACAAGAATTCATAAAAAATGAGGAGAGGCTTAGGAACCTCTAGGACATCTTTAAACATCCCAACATGGGAATTATAGGGGTACCAGAAGGGGAAGAGGAAGAGCAACAAGTGGAAAACTTATTTGAACAAATAATAAAGGAGAACTTCCCCAATCTGGCAAAGGAAATAGACTTCCAGGAAGTCCAGGAAGCTCAGAGAGTCCCAAAGAAGTTGGACCCAAGGAGGAACACACCAAGGCACATCAGAATTACATTAGCCAAGATTCAAATGAAGGAGAGAATTCTAGAAGCAGCAAGGGATAAGGGCACAGTCACCTACAAAGGAGTTCCCATCAGACTGTCAGCTGATTTCTCAAAAGAGACCTTATAGGCAGGAAAGAGCCGGAAAGGAATATTCCAAGTCATGAAAGGCCAAGACCTACATCCAAGATTGCTGTATCCAGCAAATCTGTCATTTAGAATGGAAGGGAAGATAAAGCGCTTCTCAGGTAAGATCAAGTTAAAGGAGTTCATCATCACCAAGCCTTTATTATATGAAATGTTAAAGGGACTTATCTAAGAAAAAGAAGATAAAAAATATGACAGTAAAAAGATGGCAAACTCACAGATATTAACAACCACCCCTAAAACAAAAGCAAACTAAGCAAACACCTAGAACAGGAGCAGAAACACAGAAATGGAGATCACATGGGGGGTTAGCAACAGGGGAGTGGGAGGAGGAGAGAGGGGGAAAAGGTACAGAGAATAAGTAGCATAGACAGTGGGTAGAAAATAGACAGGGGGAGGGCAAGA
>PVKU01009946.1:0-56898 GCA_004027475.1 Anoura caudifer | reverse complement strand
GTCATAAGTTCTTTAGCTTCTACTTTTCCCACACTATTCTTGCCCTCCCCCTATTTTCTACCTATCATCTATGCTACTTATTCTCTGTACTTTTGCCCCCTGTCTCCTCCTCCCACTCCCCTGTTGCTGACCCTCCATGTGATCTCCATTTCTGTGTTTCTGTTCCTGTTGTAGTGGTTTGCTTAGTTGGCTTTTGTTTTAGGTCTGGTTGTTAATGCCTGTGAGTTTGTTGTCTTTTTACTGTCCTATTTTTTATCTTCTTTCTCTTAGATAAGTCCCTTTAGCATTTCATATAATAAGGGCTTGGTGATGATGAACTCCTTTAACTTGACCTTATCTGAGAAGCACTTTATCTTCCCTTCCATTCTAAATGACAGCTTCACTGGATAGAGCAATCTTGGATGTAGGTCCTTGCCTTTCATGACTTGGAGTACTTCTCTCCAGCCCCTTCTTGCCTGGAAGGTCTCTTTTGAGAAATCAGCTGACAGTCTGATGGGAACTCCTGTGTAGGTAACTGTCCCCTTATCCCTTGTTGCTTCTAGAATTCTCTCCTTCATTTTAATCTTGGCTAATGTAATGATGATGTGCCTGGGTGTGTTCCTCCTTGGGTCCAGCTTCTTTGGGACTCTCTGAGCTTCCTTGGACTTCCTGGAAGTCTATTTCCTTTGCCAGATTGGAGAAGTTCTCCTTTATTATTTGTTCAAATAAGTTTTCCACTTGTTGTTCTTCCTCTTCCCCTTCTGGTACCCCTATAATTTGGATGTTGGGATGTTTAAAGATGTCCTGGAGGTTCCTAATCCTCTCCTCATTTTTTTGAATTCTTGTTTCTTCATTCTTTTCTGTTTGGTTGTTTCTTTCTTCCTTCTGGTGCACTCCATTGATTTGAGTCCCAGTTTTCCTCCCATCTCTATTGGTTCCCTGTGTGTTTTCCTTCATTTCACTTATTGTAGCCTTCATTTGTTCATCTAATTTGTGAGCAAAATCAACCAATTCTGTGAGCATTCTGATTACCAGTGCTTTGAACTGTGCATCTGATAGGTTGGCTATCTCTTTGTCGCTTAGATGAATTGGCTCTGGGGTTTTGATCTGTTCTCCCATTTGAGCCATTTTTGGGGTTTTTGTTTGTTTTTTTTGTTTTTGGTCTGGCCGCAGCTATTACGTATGAGGGGCGGAGCCTTAGGTGTTCCCCTGGGTGGGCCAACGCAGGTCACTGGGTTGTGATGCTGTATGTGGGGGTGGGGTCTTGGTGTTTTTAGGTTTTATTTCCTGGTGCTGGGGCCCTGGGTTGCGAGTTCTGTCTTCTTTCCCATTTTCGCCTGGATTATCTGTGCGTGTGAATGTGGAACCACCTGGTCAGCTAGCTGCCTTGTACCTGGGGTCCACTAGCTGCCACCTGTGCTCCTGGGGTCTACCTGCGAGCCAGGTCCATCAACCTCCACTTCCTCCTGCTGTGACTCTGCCCCTCTTACTGGTCTGGGTGAATGGTTGTTGGACCTCCATACAGTTCAATTTTCTCTCAGTTCTGGTTGTTTTCTTGTTTCTAAATCCTTGTTGTCCTTAATTTTGGTGTGTGAGAAGACACAGTGTATCCACCTACACCTCCATCTTGGCCCGAAGTCCATACGTAAAATTCTTAACACAGGGCCTGGCACAGAAATGTCAACTCCCTCTAAAGTAAGTAAAATTTCTGAAAACACTTGCATTTTAGCAGTTAAGATCTCTACCTATGTATAGAATATAAATATTCATTTGCATTAATCTCTGTGTGGAGAACATTTGAAGATGCTAAATTAATGACATAGGGTTATAATTATCAAAATCATAATATTTACTAGAATTATAAAAATTAGAGAGCAAATGCACAGTGGGTAAGAAAAGAGCTTGTGTGTGGTAGGTATTTAATTAATGATAATGCCCTTCCACACACATACATATACACAAATACACACATTCCAAAATTCAGAAACTGTTTTATTTCACTCAGGAAAATAAAAATGCTGTAGGCCTGGGCATCTACTGTGGATGCCATATTGTTGATATATATTTACTGTATAGTTTATTAAGTGGAAACAAGGCAAAAAAATTACTGCTGCTTCCTGATGATTTTGTTCTTCAGCTCTCAGACGGTGACTCCACAGCTGCATCAATGTTGGTTTTTCCCTCTCTTGCCACAGTGTGATTTCTGCAAAGTAATTATACTAGCAAAAGATGACTTAGACTTCAGAAATGAAATATTTGTCTTAAATACTGCTGTTTTAATTAAATGTAACTCTAGGAGAACAGTATTTCATTGCACAGATGAAATGGTCTAAGCCTTGGAGTACTCTGAATCCAACAGAAGAAAGTGAACAGCAGAGTCAACTGGGCACAAAGTATGAGAACAGTGGAACAATTTATCAGGCAGACTGAAAGCTAATTATTTAGTCAAAATAAAATATGTCACCATATGTCAAATGCACCAAGCCACATGGGGCAATTACGTAAATGTGATGAGTATTGATTCCCACCAAATGTGTGCCTTGGTTCTTTAATCAGTTCTGTATTTCATTTTTGCATTTTAAAATCAGTAAAAAACTAGTGTAATAATAATTAAAAAGGATTGGAACTAACACAGAGACCAAAGCCACAAATTCTAAAGTAAGAAATTAAATTTGGGTTGTAAACTCCCAGAAAGCATGGCTTCAGCCTTACTATTTGGGCTGAGTTTTATGGGAAAAGTTCTCCAGTAACATACGATTCACAAACAAAGTAACAAAGGAATTAGTCCTCTTTCCTTTACACATCTCTTGGGCCTCAATTCCCCACACAGTTCTGGACAAAACACGCTTTCCCATAATTCTAGGAATAAAGTGGTACCAAGAAATGAAAATGATGGAGATGCACAAGTCCTACATTATTAGGAACTTGTTTTAAAATGTACTCAGGAATTCTTTTAAGGTAAGACATGCAGACATAGAAATGACACCCATGAAAGAAAACATTTGTATACACACAGATCTTCAGAAGCAGGAGGCCGGGAATACCATGCAGAGCCATGTGAGGGAGCACCAGCGTTGGCCGTGCAGCAGGGAAAAAGCAAAGAGAAAGTGGGCAAAAAACTTTAGCGTTGTTTCTGTGGGAAGGAATAAGCAAAGCAGGGTAAACTGGATCAGGGTCGGCTAGTGTTGGGGTGGTCGCCATTCTGTCTGTGAAAGAATTTACAAAGAGAAGAAAATGCAGAGAGCAAAGTTTCACTTTACTTTCCCAAGAGAGGGAAAAGGACTAGGTGGGGAGATACGCACCAGCCCTGGAAGAATTTGAGCTTTTGTGAGGTGACTGGGGTGGTTGTAGAGCAGGATGTTTCAGCGGGTCCTGTACAGGCTGCAGTTTGTCTCATGTTTCTTTGGGTGCAGGGTCCTGTTGCTGTGGTCTGGTCTGTCCTGTTCCTAAGTAAGTGTAAGTTTCCAGAGCCTCTGAGCCTTCAGGGCGCTTCCAGAAATTCTCCAGTCCTGAGGATAAAGGCTCACAAAACAATTAAGGGTCAATCATGCTTTATGGGGTCCAGCTAGCACTGGGAAAGAGGGCCTAAAAGGGGGGCATTTGTCTTTTTAGCTAGTTTGAATAATTTCAGCTGGCTGTGGGGTGTATAGATTGTCCTGAGCATCCTTACACCTGGTTCTGGTATGACTGGGGTAGAGTGGGATGTGGGGGATGGGAGGGAGGCTAGTGGATTGAGGAATGAGAATTTGGTAAAGGAGGTGGTTGAAGAGTGAGCTCTGGAGTGGTTGGTTTGCATATGAAAGGCATGATTGCAGACACACCTTTTGCAATCTCTAGGACTTGGGGAGGGCAGTTCCCTGTCAAGTGAGGCCCCGGAGTATCCAAAAAAAAAAAAAAAAGTGGAAATATGGTTATTGTAGGATCTTTAATTTTCTGTGTTTCAGGCATATGCAGAATATTAAAGTATTAGAAACACCAGAGCTAACCCCAGTCAATATGTCACTCAGCTGCACTAAGGGCTGTCTTTACTTTTATGTTCTGTTAACCATTCAAAGATGCTATCTGACCCTGACCATGCCTTATTCTTGATTACAGATTATTTTGCAGCTCTGCTGTTAACCATGTCTTCTTCAATAGCAAGAAGGCTTAAAAAGTTAAATAATGAGAAAATGACCCTTTAGACGCCAGTGAGCCTGCTGAAGTTCTCTTGAAAACTCTTCACATATAGAGCAACGCCTAGGAAGGCCTCCACTGAGGATATCAGCCAAGGTATTACGGGAACCAGCGTTGCTGAGGAGAGATGAACATCCCGTTGTGCCCAAACAAAATACTTTCTAGAAATTAAGGTCTTCACACTTCAAAGAACTGCAAAAATAATACTTCAGACTGAAATGTGAGAAAATAGTTTTTAGATTAATGTTTTATACTTCGTACGCAGAATAAATTATGGGTCAAACTGCCCCTAAATTTATATTGGAAGTGTATTATACTTTCACTTATTCAATGTAATCACTATAATGCCTATGGTTACATTTGGGCTAAGTTTTCAGTCACAAAATTTGATTAAATTTAGCAATACAATGTTCTCTGTGTCAAAGAATAAAAGGAAACTCCTCAGGCAATAGTGTTTTTTAATAATTGCTTATGGAAATGCGTTTGATTGAATAAACACAACTACACATAGTAAAATATGGCAACTATAGTTTCATTGTTAACATTTTCATCTTTAAGTAAGTTGGAAATTTCCCAATGATTGTTCTTGTCTAGAGGTCAAGAAGTGAAAGCATTATAAAAATGGTTTCTTTCTCACTGAAAATAACATCTCCTTGATCACAACCAAACTTCTGTGGGAAAATTCTAACAAAGAACTAACCATTCCTCTGTCTCCAAGGGGGCACATGCTGGTGCTTCTCTCAAATGGTGGCTATACCCTGCCCCATCACTGCGTGGTGCTGCTTCCTCTAAATTGTGTGTGTGTGTGCTTTTTACATTTAAGATGCCTGATGTTAGAGGTATGCCATACACTCTGATTTGGAAACATCAAGTGCTGGGATTCTATTTACAGAATCTGAGCTCTCTGTCTGAGTGTGGCTCTGGAGAGTCAACTGTACCAAATGGTAAATTGCTATCCCGAGTTTGCAACTGCATATATTTCCTGCTCAACAAATGACTAGCCTGATGGTAACAGAAATCAAATGGACCATATTGCTAATTCATCTGGTTTTACACAGACATGGAGTTTTTGTACAAACATGACAAATAAAGACCTTCCAAAATCTGGAAGCATTTAACTCTGTCTCTTCTCCAACGAGACTCCTGGGTTTCACCATTTTAGTGAAAGAATGATTAAAAAAACAAATATGGCTGCTCTAAATGGGTGATAATGCAGATTTGCTAGTCAGAGTTTGGTTAAAAATAAAAAAACCCCACAAGCCTACTTGGACTGGTTTAAACAAAAAAAGGAGTAATTTAAAAACATAGGCAGTAAAATCTCAGACATTTCTCAGAGAAATATTTTTTCTGATTTATCTCCTTAGGCAAGGGATACAAAAGAAAAAATAAAGAAATGGGACTACATCATACTAAAAAGCTTTTGCACAGCAAAGGAAACTATCAACAAATATAAAGATGGACAACCCACAGAATGGAAAAAACATATTCAATTATACAGCTGATGAGGTGTTAATATCCAAAATTTATAAAGAACATAAAGAACATAAAACACTAAAAAAATCAATCCAATTAAAAAGTAGGCAAAGGATCTGAATATACACTTCTCCAAAGAGAATTAATATACAGATAACCAATAGGCATGTGAAAAGATGGTCAATGTCACTAATCATCAGAGAGATGCAAATTAAAACCACAGTGTGATATTACCGCACACCTGTCGGGATGGCCATCATCAGTAAATCAACAAAAAAGTGCTGGCAAAAATGCAGAGAAAAGGGAACCTCATGCACTGTTGGTGGGAATCCAGATTGGTACAGCCGCTGTGGAAAGCAGTATAAGGTTATCTCAAAAAATTAAAAATGGAACTGCCTTATGACCCAGTGATTCCACTTCTGGGAATATATCCAAAGAAACCTGAAACACTAATTTGAATGAATATATGCACCCCTATACTCACTGCACTCAGTACACTGCTATTTGTAATAGCCAAGATTTGGAAGCAGCGAAAATGCCTGAATAGATGAGTAGATAAAAAAGCTGTGGCATATTTGCACAATGGAATACGACTAGACTATAAAAAAGAAGGGAATCTTACCTTTTGTGACAGAATAGATGGACCTGGAGACTATTATGCTAAGTGAAATAAATGAATCAGAGAAAGAAAAAAGCATACAATTTCACTTATATGTAGGATCTATTAAACAAAAGACACTAACAAATAGACTCATAGATAGAAGGGAGGGGAGTTGGGGAACTGAGTGAAAAAAAGTGAAGGGATTAAGCAAAAACAACAAAAAAACCCACCCAAAACTCATAGACAGACAACAGTTGGGTGATTACTAGAGGGAAAAGGGAGTAGAGGGAGGTAGAAGATAGAGAGGGAATAAGTGGTGTTGGAAGGAGACTTGACTTTTGGTGGTGAACACACAATACAGTATAGAGATGATATAGAATTGTACACTTGCAGCCTGTGTAATATTATTAATAAATGTCACCCCAATAAATTCAATAAAAATTAAGTAAATAAATAAATAAATAAATAAAGGCTATAGAAATAGCACAAAGAACAAAACATAAACAAAAGGCAACCCTCCAAGACAGGAGCTGGGAATCAGCAGTCCTCAGGAAACAATTAAACTGCTGTCTCTATTCCTCTGAAGCCAGTTTTTCTGTCTGAACTTCCTCATTCACTGGGTTTGGATTTCTCATCATGTTCAGCTTGCTTGTAGCTTTCACTTGCTATGTCACTAAATTTGGCTCTGCTACTATCTGACCCTGCCTCCGTGGTCAGTTTCTTGAGAGAGGGTATTTGGCCAGTCAGCAAACTGACCTACTTTGCGTCCATCCCTGGTCTAAGCCATGGTGGCCAGAGGAGTCTGCTTTTCTATTATGTAGTTATCATGAGACTTAAAAATGCTAATCAGCTCAGCAAAGTTCAACAAGAAGTATAAGGCTATAAACTGAAGTGAAGGAACAGACATGGGCAGTATTGGAGTGCCCTTCATAATGCAGTTCAGTCCTTATGCTGGAATAAGGTCAATCCCAATACATATATAAATCCAGAGAGTATATTCATTTTATGTAAAGAAATAGGTTATAGAAACTCTCCAATTTTTACCTCATGGGATTTTACTGTGTTTAAATATAAAAAGGAAGTGAGGGAAGCATTTTTTCCACAGGCAAATAATCTGGACAGGATTCTATGAGTGGGGAGTACTCTTTGGCATGAGGAGTTTTATTGCCAATCTTTGGGGAGCGGATATGGGGGAAGTCTGATGATTGAATGATTATGTCATTTGCCTATTTGCCTTAGGAGTTTCAGACTAAGGATTTGTAGACACAGAGATAATTTATTTAAAGATACCTTCATCATGACTTAATTCCAGGAAGTTTGGAAAGTTTAAAGGGCCTGGTAAGATGGTCTACTTTAAAAGAATTTCTAAAGTAAATGCACAGTAAATTGGCTGGTTTGAATGATACAACTATGGACTCTCAGATGGTGACTCTGGTTATGGCTTCTTCATCACATTCCCCCCCTCTAGTTCCTGCCATGGCACCTGGGTCCAGAAGTGGGGACGACAACAGAAGAGGTGTAGTGGCTCCTGGTGCTGGCTTCTTGTTGACATTTTCTTCTCCCTTGGACACTGATAGTAGAAATAAAGAAAACTATATACAGAAACAGGGCTATGGCATTTATTTTAGATACTTTCACTCCACCAGATAAGAGGTATCATCCACTTCTAGAGAGAATTCTCAAAGAGAAATCAGTGATTCTAATTCTGTTCTATCACCAACAAATTTTGTGAACATAGGCAGGTCCCCCCTTCTTCCTGGGCCTCACCCAGTTTTCTTTCCTATATGTAAAAAAATTAAGTCCCATCCTCTTCTAATCATCCAATCTTTCACATCTGTTAGTCACATGGCACCCTCTTAATATTGTTGTACCCATCCCAAAGCAGATGCAAATCTTCCTTTCTCAGCCCACATCAGGATGGATAATTTTGAAGAACTTCTATCAACTTTGGATTTGTAGGACCTAATAAATAAACAAAAACAAAAACCAACAAGCAGCATCGCTCTCTCAAATAAAATGTGCTTTAGTCAAGGATTTATTTTGAAAAGGGGAAAGAGAATGTAGGCAACTAAGTTGCTCAGTCAATGAATCAAACCACTCACCCCTCCCCCGGCACATACATGTGATTCTGACCGATATGTTGTGCAGCTGACACCCTTCTGTGGAGGCAGAAGAGTGGAAGTGGGAGGGAATAGGCCCTAACCTTAGGAAACCAAGTGGCCTAATTTCAAAGCACTCTGCTTCTCCATGACCTTGGGCAAATTACTTCACCTCTCTGATCCATGTTGTCCCCATCTTTGAAATGGGGGTAATAATGGTGTTTTTCTCAAAATGTGTGGTTGTGAGGATGAATAAAACACTCAGGATATTGCCTGGTACAAAGCAAGTTCTCAGAAACATTGTTTGTAATTATTATCCAAATGTGCTGGCAAAAGGCAGGTTAAGAGTTAGTGGGCTTTGATATAATCTAGGAATAGTATAAAATGAAGAAAAATGAATTAAAGACAAACTTCCTTTGGCTTCCTAGAGGCATCTTTTACCCCGATGGTGGATGTCCCTTCCCCAAATGTTTGTCCTTTCCATCAAAACTGTATCTGAGTGGTAAGTAGCCTCTCCTCTTCAGTAACTCCAAAGAACCAAGAATGGACGAATCTTTGTAGGCAACTCCAAACAATTGCCTATGCAAAATGATTGTCAGGGTTTTATCTATCACCTAGTTTGGTCCATGATTTATAGATGATTGCCCACCCATGTTGGAGAAAAGGATAGGAAGAGAGCAGGAGCAGCCAGTGGGCAGCACAGAGCAGGATAGAACATAGAGAAACCTGTCTCAGGAAGGAACTCAGAGTCTAGAGGGAGAGAGAATACAAGACAGAACACCATACAGGCAGAGCAGAAGGAAAGGGGAGAGGAGCAAAGAAGTTATAGGTATTTTCCACAAATAGCTGCAACAACCATCATTCGGGCTGGAAACTGAGACATATCTATGGAACTAGAAAGTACCTGTCATGTCCTTCGTGTTCATAATGACTCAGCTGGAAAGCACCCTAGAGACACACTCAGCCTGCTGCACAACTCATGAGGGCTTCATAAAGAAGCTGCCCAAGAAGACAGAAAAAAATAGGATGAGATGGGTTATCTTGTTTACCGAGAAGGATGTGTGGAAAAAAAAATGCAGCTGCCAACTGCCAACTCACTTACAGGTCCCTTAATTTGTTCAGTGTTTTGTTCAGTGTCTAATAAAAGTGGTTTTTGCTTTGTCCATATCATTATGGAGTTATTCTCAGAAAACATCTTTTTGTTAAAAATCCCAATGCAAACGCTCTAATTAGTTTTTGAAGGAGAACTACCTGAGTGTGGACGGGCTCTAATGATCAGCAGCTGGCTGCTCTGTTGGTGCCCAGAGAGAAGGCCTGTTTCTAATTGAATTTACCTGCATGATTTAGTTATCAGAAAAGTAAAGGAGAAGAGTTTATAGAAAAAACATGTGAAATAAGGACAGGTACGTGTGCACAAGAGACACAGACCAATACAAAGCTTGTGCCACCTGTCATATTCCTAAAGTTCTGGTATTACTGTATAAGACTGGACAGAGTTTTAATGATCACCTCACATACTTTCTCATTTTTCAGATGAGGAAACCAAGGATCGTTTAATGCTCAAGGTCACCCAGTCCAATAGGAGCCTCTGGGTCCTACTCAAGGGCACTTTTCACCTTCACTCACTTCCTCTCACAGATGTTGCTTAATCTGTTTTTGGTGGGAAGAGAGTTGTTTCTCTCTTTGTTTTATTGTGGCAATTGGAAGACAACATTTATGTTTGGTAAAACATACTGGCTGTTTCCTAAATAACATTCTTTTAGACATAGGATTTCAAACATAATTTGCAGTTAGAAGAGGAAGACAGACAGCCACTTTTAACATGTCAGGAATCATTTCTTATGGAAAATGTGGACCACACATAAGGAAGCTGCAGCGGAAGTGATGGCATTTTGTCAGAAATGAAAATGTGTTGATGAACAAGCAGTGCAAACATGGAGATGCACCCTTAAAAATGAACAAAGGAGCCCTGGATGGATAGCTCAGTTGGTGGGATCATTGTCCTGATATACCAAAGTTGCAAGTTCAATCCCTGGTGAGGGCATATACAAGAATCAACCAATGATTGCATATATAAGCGGAACAACAAATTGATATCTCTCTCTCTCTCTCAAATCAATAAATTTTAAAAAGTGAGCCAAAGTGAGGTGAGTTTGCTTATTTAAAAATGGCCAAGTTAAGTGTATGAATAGACCATGTTACTTAGGCTTGTCTGAGAGAAGAGGTGACCTTTTCAACAACCTTTCATGGCAGGAGTGTCTTGGTTCTCTGTGACTCTTGGGGTTTCTAAAATAGGATCACCAAGGATTCTGGCAGCAATGGGAATAATGAAGTGCCCAGAACGAGCAGTAAGGTGGCTTACGTCAGGTTGTATGCAGCCTCAGGGATGAGAGGTGGTTTACCCTTTCCCACTGGCCAACCTCTTCACAGGCTAGTGTGGCCACAGCCTAGACCATCAAGAAAATCCCAAGCAACAAAAAGTAAACTTAACAAATATAATTTAATATTAGACTGCATTATCTGATTTTAAAGGTATAAAAATGATTCAGAAACATATTACACATAGTCAATAAGTAATATAATTATGTTCATAAATTTGAAATTTGAAATTGCAATGGTGAAAGTGTTGCTAAAGTCTCCCAGGGTTTTAGGAGAACATGAAAAGTATTGCCAGCCATTTGAAGCCAAGGAAGATTAAGAAAGCACAGGAACGTTTCTCCAGCTTCGGGAGGAAATGTAGGGATAGAGTCACTATATAGTGGAAACAGAGAATGTACGTTTTAAAAAGGAAAACAGTGTGAGCATTCACATTTAAATATCACCTTACTTTTGAAGAGTATCAAATCCTTTTTTCTTCCTGATTCAAAATGCTGTTGTGTAAAGTCTCTGCATATCTTCTCTATGGGGGGAGGAAGCATTAAATGGATCGTTTTAAGTTGAAAAAAATCCTCGTAAATTTGGCTTTTATTATACCATCACAAAACTCCTAAGAGGTTTTATTTATAATTTAAGTTACAGAAAAACTAAAAAGTGTTATATGTTTATATGTACCAAGTAAAGCTTGTAATAAGGTTGTAAAGTGACTTCCTAATTCGACTATTTTTTTTTTATATAAAATTAAGGAAGAGGCTCTCCTGGCAACCTCTGCCCTCTTTTGTAAATTGACCTTGCACATGCCTGTCTGGTATGTGAACCGTGAAAAATTTGGGGGGAACTCTTTCAACTCTCTCTCTTTACTCGTTGTGGTAGTTAACATCTACAATGAATGATAATCTGTGAAAGGCAACGTTGTAACACTAATCATTAATTAGAACACATGATACAAATTCATAGGTGGATTGAGGCTATAATGATCCGAATGGGTAAGTTAAGGACATCAAGTTCATGTAGCTCCCTTTGTTCTTCATATGACTAAATAATAAAGGACATTACTGTCGTAGTAATTAAACAATGTTCTGGAGATCTCTTTTCCTAGCTCAAGGATCGCTTCTAAAGCCAGAAGACTGTTAGCTGTTGCAAATATGATAAAACCACAAAAAATTTTTACTGGTTTCTTTCTTAATTAAGCATTTCAGTACGCTTTTTAATGGAGTGACAGATGACTGCACTGTTCAATAGCTGATTCTTTAACTCAGTCTTCCTCTTTTAGACTTAAAAACTATACTGTCAGCCTGGTTTACCTAAAATCAAGTTGTTTTGACTTGTTAGAGGTAAAGTAGTTTTATTTGATTCTGTTCCCTCGCTCACTGTAACTTGGAAAAATTAAAACGAAACTGAGCAGAATTTTTTTAGAACTCCCTTAAATGAATGTAGGTTCTGCAGACACTGAAAGTCACCACTAAGAGGACAGTATGAGCTGAGGTTAACAGTTGCCACAAATAAGAGTCTTGAAATGGAAATAGCATAAAAGAATGATTATAACAGGATGATCTTTACTGTGTGGTTGCTCACAGGGTGGTTTCTAGTGTTGGGCCCCAGGTGTTGGAATTCTGAGCTGCCATTTACTACTGTATCACTCTGGGCAAGTTGTATCACCTTGGTTAAGTGTCAGAATAAAATGAAATAACAGCAGTGATTTCCTCCTGCGGCAGGGAGGAATAAATGAAATGGTGAACCTAGAGCTTCAGTACCTGGTTTATAGTTACCATTATTACATTACTTATATCTCGGGTTACTGACATAAATTCATATAATTTAAGTCAGATGCTTATCCTCAAGTTCTCATAATTCTATCTATATCTGCAGTTACATTATAAGTTACATTTTATTTCTGTTTTTCAGATGACGAAGAATGATAGGATAAATAACAGTTAATGTCATTGAGTTAAATATTAAGATAGTTTAAAAAGTGATTCTAATATTGGGACACAATAACACACTTGGAATATGGGTCATGAAAGCCATTACATCTTGATACTTAAGCTGTCAAGAAGCTCAACAATGGGTTACCCCCTTCTTTTATTTTTAGTTTTGTAGAATAGGTTGAACATTTTGCTTTTCAAATTTGATTTGGAAGAAAACCATCTATATGATACCTTTTGCAAAGATTTGCCCTCTTTCTCACGTTGGGTAAAATCTATTCAATTCAGCCAACTACTCTATGGCAAACCATTTTTCTGTACTGGGAAAATAAATGTTAAATCAGACATTTATTCTGATGATAATAGCTAAGCTAAGTTACAAGTGCTAATAGCTAAGAAAAGCTAAGTTACAAATACTTGGGTCAGGAAGAATAAACTTAGCCCAAAGAGGAAGGTAAGGGAATTCCTGCTGGAATAAAATGGAGGCTTATTCCAGTTGATTTTGCATTCATTTCACCATTACTTTTGCAACCAGACATGGGAATGGTTAACTCTGGGAATTACCGCTCTGTGGGAGGGATGAACAGGGTATATCCAGTGTCGAGCTCTCTGAGTGGAAAAAGAAAGCATATATGTCTCACAGTCACAATTTCTAAGGGAAAACTTAAAATGTGCCATTTACTTTTCTATATTTCTGATGGATATGAATTCAGAAATCCAAGAGGGCATTTGTAAGTACCAATGGAGTTCCAGGTTGCTTAAATGCATATAAAGATAAAAGAATAAAAATAAAAATAAAAAAACCTAAAAAACCCCAAAAAACCCAAACCCCAAACACATATGGCTGTCATTCTGGAGATACTCAGCTGAGAGCAGCCCAGAACAGAGCTTCAAATGGGGGTAAAAAAATATGAGGGCGCCACTGTTTTATTTTTAAACAAAAACAAAATAAACAAAACCAAGCTGTAAATGCATTATTTCCCCTCAGAAGGGGATACACCAATAATGGGGTTTAGAGTTGTGGTGCCAAATTCTCTTAAGTTATAAACGAGACTGATGCAAAGCAGATGAAATTTCATCTGTGGTCTGCAAATGAAAGCTTTTTTAATGGGGAAATGGAACCACTTCTGCCCCATAGTTGTGTTGAAGCCTCAGGTTCAATAGAAGCTCAAGTCTTTTTTTTTTTTTTTCTCAGCATGCAGGAAGAAGGCATCTTGGTAAACACTAAGCTGAAGAATTCATGGGAACATGCTAAAGGGTTAATGAGAGGGGCTTCTGAAAGCCAAGAAATACAAAAATCTCCTAAATGAAGAATCTACTGGTTTAGTTTATTTTTTAAAAATATGTCTATCTAATATACATAGAACTGAAACTCTTCAAATGGGGACCATTTAGCAAAGAATATCCTCGGTACTGTATCTCATTGTCTTTTAATTTGTAGATAAGAATAAATTTGGCAACCACTTTGCCCTTTTAATATAAATTTAGGAATGGGATCACTTCCATCCCAATCTCCTGTTTTCTGAGCAGGGGATTTTGAGAGCACTATTGTCTCTGTATTTCCAGTATTAATGATGAAAAAACCCGGCAACAACTGGATGAGTTAGAGAGGTTAGGGTTTTGTAATTCTGTCTCTGTGAATATGTCTGTATTTTAAGTTACTTATTAATTTCAGGTCAATTTCAACCTCCATTAAATAGAATGCCAACTTCTTTCTCCAACCATTTTTATACTGTTCATGGAGCTTGAGGTGGGACAAGAAGAGGGAATTGTACAATAAGGTCCCTGTGAGTACAAGCAGTCAGCAGTGAGGAAGATACCAGTCACTGTGGCACCTAATGCTGAAACTTGTGGCTGAAGTAACATCAGCCATGAAAATGCTTGCCTCCATGTTCTGCAATATCCCAAACTGGAGAACTCAACTTTAGTTCTGTTTCTTTACAGAATAAGGTGATACCATCACCACTAGTCCACCCTTGCTCAGTTAAGATTACTCTCCAAATCGATAGAAAGAATCCTCAAGGTGGCAGCACATTCACAGTTTTCAAATCCTCCCCTAGTGAAGTTTTTAATTAGAAGATACGGTAACTACGTAAAAAAAAAAAAAAAAAAAAAAAAAAAAAAAAAAAAGAAAAAAAGAAAAAGTGATCCAGGAGTAAACACCCGTATGGCACCACCTAACTGGAATTATGCAAGAAGTATTAATTATTAATGTTCTAGTCCCAAAGTAAATGTTACTTCTTTTGACTTTCATATGAAAATACTTCCTTAGGAATTATAGCAAATTTACAGACTTGAAAATAAAACAGAGTTTCAAGAATGAGGCTGTAGCCTGTGACTTCTGCACTAATATAATACTGTGTATCTGCCCACGCTGCTCATCACTGCCTGACATTTCCTGTCCTCCACACTAGCCATGCTGTTCTATTGTGACCATGTCCCTGTGCTTAAGGAAGAAGCTATTATGGGACCTTGGGGCCAAGGTAATAGCAATAAAGACGTGATTTAAAACCAGGGCCAGGAAAAAAGAGGGAGCTTAGCTATTCAGAAGGCTCCTCAAAGGTGAGCAGTGAGCAGAACTGCCCTGGCTTATTGTTTAGGAAAGAGCTTATTGTTTAGGAAAAACCAGATGCTGTTCTGTGAAAAGTCTTCACTGTTTTTGACCTTTGCAAATGATCTTGTGGAAAATATTTCCTCACTGAAAGTATAGTCAGCTCCATCAACCATCTTTTCTGCAAAAGCAGAATGTAAGAAAGGTTAGTACATGCCACAATTCCCAATATGGCTCCATCTTTCTGTGTATGTGGATCTAAGTTTCCACATCATCAAAAAGGCAAAAAGGGTAATATTGAAAAACAAGCTGTCTCTTCTATGTACCATTAAATTAATCAGTTTGATTTAAAAAAAAAAACTGGATTTATTAAATTAAATGTACTGATCTTGAGTGATTCTAATTTGTGTAGTCTCAGAGAGAGCTAAGCCAGTATGAGGGTGTTATAATACTACTGTCCATCACTTATTATCCAACAGCATCTCAGTTTCTTAGGCTCAGAATCTGAGATTTACTTAAGAGCCACCCATTCAAACATCATCCACTGAATAGCTATTGTCTAATTCTGTTGGATGCTCTCCTAGCACGTGATAGTAAGCACTTTATTTTCCTTTGAACCCTATCATAAATCAGTCCTTCCTTTGTGTTCTGTTTTGTTTTTCCTTTCTAGTCCCATGGACTCACCATAGACTCTAGTCACTTAATGGGTATATTATTGCACATGCCCAGCTCTAGATTTTCATGCTTGCAGATGGTTAATCTTTGACAGCCACCCACTTGCATGATTCATTTGCACTACCAGGACTCCAATGTTTATAAGAGCAATTTTTTTAAAAAAATTCCTTTTTTCCATGATTGAAACTTTGTTGTCATCTGACCCCTTCTCAAGGGAATAACCTTACTTCCAAAGACTCTTCACTGTGTCTTATATCTGCCATGCTCCTTTACCCTATGGCTTTTGCTCAGGATGATTTCCCTATCACCTTGCCAAAATTTGGCTGTGGCATTTTGCTATTTCTTTTTTTTTTTTAAATCCTCACACGAGGACAAGCTTATTGATTTTAGGGAGAGGGCAAGGAGGGGAGAGAGAGAGGGAGAGAAATAGCAGTGTGAGAGCGGAACATCAATTGGTTGCCTTTCACAGGTGCCCTGACCTGGGACCAGACCCCCAACCCACGTATGTGCTCTGACTGAAACTGAACCCAAGACCTTTCAGTTTATGGGATGATGCTCCAACAAACAGAGCCACACTGGACAGGGTGGCGTTTATTATTTCTGCTTTATATTCTATCACAGCATTTCCTGTTTTTCATACCAACCAGGCTGTTGTTTTTTAAACATTTGTTGTTTTCCTAACATCATTATATTCTTCTGAAAGGCATATTCTAGATCTTTAACTCATTTTGTCTTTCTGTGTTCAGCACATAATAAGTGATCAAAAACTACTTATCAAGAAATACTTAGCAAATTGAATGCTTTCTTGGTACCAGTTGGGTGAGCAATACATGCCCATGGTGGTCATTAGTCCCTAAGGGAACACCCTTCAGAAAGACTGAATGTCATTTTACTCATTAAAAAAAGATATAATTAAAAAATGTTTTCTAGTACATATAATTTAATATGTACTAGAAAATGTTGAATCCTTCATTAAAAAGCCACCTTTAGAGGATCATGTGATTGTTAACGTAACAGAAAAACTTGTACTTGATTTTCATTTGTAACAAGAATTTCAGGTTACTGCATCTTCTGTGTTGTTTTGACATTTTTAATACCAGGCAGCCTGACCTCTTATTCTGTTTTAATAATTTTATTTTCTCTAATAACACGGTCTCTGTAATGATGAATAATAATATTTAGAAATATTTTGAAGCTGCCTGTACAAACTGAGTAATTCTGACCACCAAGGACATTTCTCTGCACTAAAATAAGGGATTGTAAGACAGCTGCCCTTTGCCATCGTCTCAGTTGACTTTGAAGGGCATAGTGACACAGCAAACAAGCTTTCCTTCATGGGACTTGTTAAATGTGTATCTTGCCCATATCTGAGTGTCTCCATTACTGATATTGCCTCAGCCTCCTGGGACACAGGAGAAAGGGGAGAGAGAGGTTGATTTGGTTAGTGTTTCCAGCTTCACATACAGTAGTTGTTTCAGAGACACATTCATTTCTGTAGCTACATCCTGTAGAAAAAATAGGCAGTACAATTAAATATCTTAGAAAAAAACATTAGATATTTAGGAACTAACCTTTTTCATAATGTTCTGTTATCACCTGTGCTTATTTATATAGTCCATACTTGGTATAACTATCCTTAATTACAAACTGCCTTTAAACTTACAATATTACCTTCTATATAAAAAGAATTTAACGTACCAGGTATGTTAAACAGACCTGGTATGCAAAGGGATTCACAAGATGCTCCACATAGAAAGGCAGGAAAACCTCCAACATGTGAAGGCTGAAACCCTGGGAAAGGGGCATTGTTCGTGGCTTCCGTCATTGGCTACCGGCATGCTCAGTCACTGCTTTCATTCAGTTTCAATGCTGTATTTACTAGATAGTTTGCTTTGCATAACTAGTATATTCCATATCTTCTTGGCATCAACAATCAAGAAAAACTATGCAAGTTGCATTGTTTAGCTTTTGTGAGAATCATTCCCTGTCTGGTGAGTGTTACTGAAGAACTTGTAATGGACTTCAAAAGGTGCACAGGATGAGGGGGGCTCTACCCCCACTCCTGCACACTCCTCATGGGGGAAGGAGAAGCTGGCTCACCTCTCTCCCTGAGCACTGCCCATGCCAAACTAGAGCAACAGAAGTAGCAAAGAAAAGGAACCATGTAATAATGTCCTGGCATTATGATGAAAGAAGCAGTCATATCAGAAGAGATAGGGGTTATTTAACAGCTAAATATTGCACTACCGATGCCTGAATAACATAAAGCCCTCCAACCTGCCCCCAGTATCCTCAGCTAAGAGAAGGAGGTAGGAAGTCCAGATGGGCAATATAACTGAAATTCAACACTATGGGTGGAAGGTAGAGGGGTGAAAATGTAGTCTGGACTCTCAGGGAAGGTGAACAAAGGGAAGGAGACAGAAATGGAGAAAATCCTTCAAACTGAGCTGCCATGGTGTTCATGTGGAGTGATGTGCAATTTAAGAGGAAAATAAATAGTTGTCTTGCTCTGTCTTCTTGACTAGATGCAATCTTGGTTGTCTAATAGCATTATTTTCTTTCTGACACTGTATTCTCCATCCCTTCCAAATATTAGGGTACCAGAAAGGCACACACAAGAAGAGAAATAGAATTACTAGAGTGGAAGCTCTACAGAAGACATATCTATGAATGAAACATGTATTTTTGATAGATAGACCCAGTATTTCACTCACAGCAACTACCTCTTGCTTCCTTTCCTGAAGCCATCCTTAGAACCTCCTCTTTCCCTGGCCCCTTTCAGGAACGTTATACTCTGTCTTGCACATTTCCACAATAGCTGTAGGTATAAGCTGAGGAATCCCAGGGGAGTTGTGTGAGAAGGAAAATGGAGAAGAGTCTAACTCATTCCCTCTTAATTGTGTCTGCCTTGCTGTTCCTCTGTACCCTCAAAGCCTACAGGTTTTGCAAAGTCTTTTACAGGTAAAGAAGTCATGCATTTTTTCTTATGAAAAGTTTATGTAAGGAAATATATTTTAAAAATCCTTTATCTGTGAGTGAACAGCCTTCTGCAGGAGAAGCCACTGGTTCCAAAGTGTTTCCTGGCTCTCTCTCTGACTGGGGCCTGAATTGGTTTCTGATGTCTGTCTAAATTAACCCCTTGTTATTGAAAGTCAACACCCATTTGTATGAGTCAAGAAAGAAGTGATTCTCCCGAAATCGGGGTGGCCTGTTGCCATCCAGGAGCAGCCCAGAGTTTCTGGTGAGGTGAGAACATTGATTTCTCTGCTGCTTGCACAACCTGTCTTTTCACACTCCAGAAAACCTGGCAGAAAACATGTTGGTTCTCAGGATCAAGTGACCGAATTAAGGTTGCCATGACTCCCTACCCTCTTTGGATGTCATTTTCTATCATTGGCATAAGTGGAGAAAAAGCTAAGAGGAGAAGTTGTGTGCCTAGAAGAACATTCTAGTTGAACTCATAATATATGAAGAATGACCAAAGATTATATTTAACTATGACTAAAAACTATATTTATCTATAAGTCACATGTTAACTTTTATAAGGCATATTTTACCCCAGTGACAGTACTTAAAGAATAAAATTTGCCTTTAAACAATTTTTGGAAGACATTGCCTTATTATATTAAATGTTCGGAAACAGAATAGAGTAATAGATGATACCCACTTATCTCCGGGCTGGTACTCACCTCTGTGGGACCATAAGCTATTTAATCTCCTTATGCCACAGTTTTATCATTTGTAATATGAAGATGATAAACTTTATTTTACAAGGTTGGTTTGAGGATTATTAGTTAATCCATGTAAGTTCAATTATAACAGTACCTAGAATATATAAATACTCAAGAGATATTAATTGTTGCTGTTGCTGACATTTTTGGGTTTTCTATCATTTCTCTTATCCTAAATATCAATAAATGTTTTATTTAAAAACTCATTATTTGGAATAATTTATGACTCATGAATTGTAAGTCAAGTATAAATTATCATGGATTTATTTAATAATTTTTCCCAAAGCTAATGAAACTGTTTCTATAATAAACCTATATGTTATAAAAATAGTAAGTTTCCAAATTAAGGGAACTTTTCAATATAATTCATAAGAACTTTCAAGTAAAAAACTTCACTTAAATTATTCTTTCAGGAAATCTAAGACCTGTGCAGCAAAGGTGGTCGAATAATATTGGGGTCTTTCCAAATACAACATAAAAAGAGATAGGCAACTAGATTGTAAGATTAAAAAGCCGTAAAAAAACACTCAAAGGCAACAAGTTATCCCCATTAACTCTAAAATACAAGCAGATGGGAACAGACGGCCAATAGCCACAAGACTTCTAAGTTATCAGCTTCCGTGTGGGGAGAAGCACAGAGAATCCCTGTGTATCTGTTAGACCTGATAACAGCAGAGTTCCCGCATAGCCAACAGATATACACTAAAAGTGCAGCATGTCAGTTTCAGAACCTGAAAGAGACTCTGCCTGATTCAATGGTGGGAACGGTCTGGGGGTAAGTAAGGACTGTGACTGGAGCAGGCTAACCCTGTGAGCTTTCAAAATATGCTTGTCACGATTCCATTCACAACAGAACTCCACACTGAGGAGAAACAATTAGATAGGAATAAAAGTTGAGGACAGAGACAACAGAAACCAAAGAAAGAGAAAGTCCAGACAAAAATGGGGAGAAAAACAGGGCTAGAAAAATCTTTAAAAAGCTGTCAATTTTTTTTAACACTGCACAAGAACTTGGAAAAAACTCTGAGAAGTTATTAAATCCATCCTGAAGCTGGCTTTTTTTCTAAAAGTTCAGAACAACTAAATTCACATTAAAACAAAAAATAAGAAATTATTACAGTTAAATGTTATATACACATTTAAAAACAAAAAAATATAATATTTCAAAAAATCTGTTAAAATTGGGGGTGTAATATAAGAGATGAAAGAACAACATAGGTTAGAATGGGAAAAATTTAGAAATGAAGTAATAGAGCTCAAGAAATAATTAGAAATAAAAGAAGAGATAAAATTAAAAGTAAAAGTAAAATAAAAAAGCACAAGAGAAATAAACACAAAAGATGAAACCATAAAATACATAGTAGATATAAAACTGTTTTTAAATATAAAACAAAAAATAGTTTTTAAAATATTTGACAGAAAATAACAAACATCAACAGTCTAAGAAGATCCAAAATATAGTTTCCTTCTTTGTCCTGGAGAAGAAGAAAACTAATGTAAGGGAACAGAATAAATACTAAAAGTTGCGATTCAAGAAAGCTTTTCTTTTTCAAGGACAAGGACTGTGAATACATGTTGAAATAGTGCACAGTGACACATCAGAGTGTCTACACAGAAAGACAGCTATCAAGACATATTATGGTTAAATTACTCAACTTTTAAAAAAAGAATAAAAACTCTTTGAATATTGGGCAACAAGATCATATAACTTATAAGGAAAATGAAGATAAAATTATCAGAATCTTAAACAGCAATAGCTTGTATCTGAGGAAAATACAGGGCAGGACAAAAGTAGGCTCACAGTTTTGAGGACACAAAACACAGTTTATTCTTGTATTATTTTGTATTTTTTCATAAGAGCAACTGTAGACCTACTTTTGCCTCACCTTGTACATTAATGTATTTATAATTGAGGTGAAAATATAATTCTCAAGGAAATAAAGATTTTTATGTTTAACCAAACTGACTTTTGATATGAAAGATATAGACAACTTATTATCAATAAACTTAGTCTCTGATTGGATCAAATTAATCTGCCTTTTTGCTACCTACAAGAGAATGGAGAACTCTTCCTACAGGAAGGTAACATTATAGCAGATCCTCAAATAATATCTATCATTTCATCCAACATCATTTGTTTATAAAGTATGTAAATTTTCCCAGCCTGAGTGAGTGTGGGTGTGTGTGAACGCACCTGTGATGGAAGAGCATCCCATCCAGAGTGGGTTTCTGTCTCACACCCTGAGCTGCAGGGAGAAGCTTAGACCATTCTCAGCCCTGAACTGGAATAAGCAGGTTGGAAAATAATTACCTTATTTTTATTAATCTTTCTTAAATTTTTGATAGCATACATTTATTTCAATGTTTAATATTAAAAGTGTTTTCAGTCTTTATTTGGAAGTTCAGTGATATTTTCATGACCAGTGATATTTGCATGACCAGAATGTTAAGTTCCTATGCCATAGGAACTTAACACTTTTTATATCAATTAGCCTATGTTAAAATGGGTTTTATCTGTATGTCATTTCACTTAAAGTTGCAGTTTCCAAGAACCTACCCACAATGTTAAGTGAGAACTTGTGTGTGGGGGGGGCTCCACCCACAGCCCCCCCGCCCCTCCTGCCAGCTGCCATGGATGAGAATAAGTCTACCAAGACATGATCTGCTTGGGGAGGAAAGGTGGAGGGTCTCTCAAAGGAGAAGGGCCAAGAGCCTTTTCCTCAATGGGCTTTTATTGGGTTTGTTTTGCACAGGAATACAGGTAAAGCTCATTAATCATTATCAGGCAGTAAGGATCAAACAATAAATAACATACAAAGAATTCTGAGGGCCTATTTTGAGTCAGAGTCAGATAGCTAAAGGTCCATAAAACTTTGGGGAACAAACTCACTTCCTGCTTGGACCCTTATCATTTAATTGAGAGCATTCTAAACAGAGCAGGTTTCACAGGATTTTACATATCCTTTTTTAGGCCTGATCGCCCTAGGGGACCTGCCCTTTCCAGCACAGGGTGGCACCCACCACCAGCATGGTTTCAGGCTTAAGTCAGGCAGGAGGAGTAAGGCAGCCAAGAGAGTAGGAGACTTCTAGAAGACAGAATGAGGACTCAGTCTATGTAATAGCCAAGGGGCGAGGGTCCATTGTCCCTTTTCTGTAGCCTCCAAGTCCTTCCCAGGGGGACCCCATGATCATGCCTATCTTAGGTCATCCCTCCTGTGAGGAATCTTACCCATCATTGGCTAACCAATCAAGCATTGGGGGACAGGCAGGGTGAAGTAAAAGGAGCAGAAGCAGCGCCCCTGCCATGGAGATAAGCCTTGTCTCCTTAGTGGCTTACAGTCTGAAGGTCACTCACTTAGCCTTAGCCATGGGGGGTTTACAGCTCCTGAAACCAGGCAGGTTGGTTCCCAACAAGAACTTAAAAATTCTACAATTTTTATAAATGTAGTCAAACATTAAGCAAGAACTTACAAGGCATTAAGAAACAGAACCAAGAAGATAGACAATAGAAACAGACCAAAGATGAGATAGATATTGGAATTATCAGACATACAAGATCTGCCTGGAAAAAGTCCAGCTATTGTTAATATAATGAGAACAGTTTCTGAGACACTGATGTACCCTGGCAGCCAAGGAGAGTGGACTAGAATGTGCATGTGCGAGCAGTGACAACTTCACTGTATTAGTCAGTGGGGGTGGTAGACACTGTTGACTGAGTATGTGTACTATGTGGCTGTCTCATTTGAAATCACTGAGTGAGTAGAGCAACAAATCTGCATCAGATTTTGCATGTTAAGTTTGAACATTTCCCTGTGAAATTACTTGGTTGATGAAGAAGGCAACAGCTATGTTAACTGGTGGTTGGCAGCTTCATCACAACAATGCCCCTGCTCATGCATCAATCTAAGAGTTTTTGGTGAAACATCAAGTCACCCAGGTGACTCAGCATCCCTATAGCACAGATTTGGTGCCCTGCAACTTCTGGCTTTTTCCAAAACTAAAATCACATTTGAAAGGGAAGAGATTTCAGACTGTTGATGAGATTCTGGAAAATTGGATGGGGTAGCTGATGGCAATTGGGAGAACTGTGTGAAGTCCCAAGGTGCCTACTATGCAGGGGACTGAAACATCATACAAGATACAATGTTTCTTGTATCTTCTATTTTCATCAATAAATGTCTCTATTTTTCATATTATATGGCTGGACACCTTCTGGCCTGATCTTGCATGAACTTTTTAAGTATGCATACTTAAAAAATGCATAAAATCTATGAAATATATAGAGAATAATATCTGATAAATAGAATTTACAATTGAGTTTTAGAACCTGATACTACAATAATTGAAATTAGGAAATCAATAGATGGATTTACCATCAGCTTGAACAAAGCTGCAAATACAACTAGTGAGCTAGAAGATAATATCTAGCTGTAAACAGATATCCAGAGTGAAACAGAGAGAACAAGCAGGATGAAAGAGTACATGTGGAATAAAGTTAAAAGATCTATCATAAGGTAATTAGATCTTTTCTACGTTTTTCAACAGATTGTCTCAATTCTTTGAATGACTACATATATATATATATTTAAATTGAGTTATGTCATGCCCTACTTCACATTACATCCATTATTCATTTAATAAATATTCACTTACTATATACCATGTTCTAGCCAAGCTGTGGAGATTTTTAAAATGGGATGCTTCCTCTAGGACACTTGCTCTCCATTCCCATGGCAATAGCCATCACATCTGTACCACTGTAATCAGATCAGCTTCTCTAAATCCATCTTTAACAAAGGCGTCATACTCAACCCTCCATCCTGTTCCTTGATGATCACTAGCTGGAGCTTGAACTGTGACCCTGTGTTTCTCCTTTTGGATTCCACACTTTTCCTTCACTCTGACAACTGCATTTTGCAATCCATCCTCCTGGCTATTAATAAACACATAGTGCCTTTCTTCTTCTTCTTTTTCTCTTCCTTTTACTTTTTCTTTTTCTCTTTCTCTTTCTTTTTCTTTTTCTTATTCTTCTTCTCTTCCTCCTTCTTCTTTTTTCTTCTCCTTCTCCTCCTCCTTCTTCCTTCCCCCTCCCTCCTCCTCTTCTCCTTCTCCTTCTTTTTCTTTGGCAGTTCTCTTTAGTTAGATTCTAAAATTCCTTAAGAATCAACAGTGCTGTTATGGGAAGGACATAAACCTTGCTCTTGGACCACGTACCAATACCATAGAGCATGACAATTATGTAACTTGTCTGAGCTGCAGTTACCTCATCTGTAAAGGGGAGATATCTCCCAAAGTGTTGGGCATATATGTGATGTTAGTTTCCTTCCTTCCTTTTATGTCCTGTTCAGCATCCACTAGAATGTTCAATGATAAGCAGATGTCTTGGCCAAATACATAAAAAGAGTGCAATCATATAACCAAAAGAATTCATTTCAAATTTGTTTCCTTAACTACAGCTTCTAATTGAGGCCATGGAAAATAAAGAGGAAACCTTCCCTCTTTTGTTAGAATCACAGCCCCTACTTAACACTTTAATGATATCTTCAGTACCAGAACCAGGGAAAGAGCTAGAGTCTGGATTTTTGCAGCCATTCATTCTGTAATTTTTATTTCTGATGTCTCAGACTCAACTCCCATGCAGCCAGAGCTCCAACAGTAGCCTCTGAAGACTTCCAAAAGGATATTTATTTATTTATTTTTTGGTGACCAGAACTTCATGCTGTTACACAAAATTGCCTGGCAGGAGGGATATAGTGTGTGAGAGTCTGAATCCTGTGACTGGAGAATGAGGAGCTGCCTATCTTCCTCCAGGCCTGCAGAGTGCACCTCTGTGGCCAGATTGGATTCATTGCTGAGGCTCAATGATGAGTTGGGGAACCACTGAGCAAAAGGATCTGCTTAAATTATTAACAACCAGGTCTCAGAAGGTTCAAAGAATTAGTTCCTGTGAGCAGCCTCCCAAAAGTCCCAGGAGGTTAATTCTGAGTCATTAGAGTGTTGAACCTGGAAAACTTATCTAGAAAAATTTGAGGAATGTTTGCTCTTCTTTGATCCAGAAATGCCAAAAGAGATACCTTTCTGAGATGCATTTTTATGGGCTAAAATCAAAAAACAAACAAACAAAAAAACCAGATGAGGCCCAAACTAGAAATCCTTTGAATCAAATCTTTGAACATCATATTAAAAAATATACACAGTAAGTTTTAGCATATATTGATGTAAAATATTTTTATTATATCTCATGTAATAGACTTGATAGAAAGTATTATGAAATAACATAACACCCAAATGAACATTAATGGCCCAGTTATTCTTGTTTTAGCTTCACTTGAAGTTACTGAGAATAAATGAGACAATGAAAATAAATGATATTTTACTCTGTAGACATTATTCTACAGAAGTAGCCCTCTCATTTAACATAATCTAAATTCAGAGTCTGAACATTCACAGAGGGAGAATATATAGCATTTTAGGTGTTTTTGTTGTTGTGTTTGCTTTTAATGATAAATCTGTTTTGTTGTAAAGGGAGATTCGTGGGTAAATTGTGGAACGGTAGTGTTGCATGACACAGTGTTAGGGCATCTCAGATGACAGGATATACTTTTCAAAAAATCAAAAAGCAATTAAACTAAACAATGTATCATTGGAGCATATATATGTTTAAAAAACACATTTTCAGAAGTCTAAGGATGATAGATAAAGACAAACTTTGTATCTGTGGCTTCCGTGCATTGGAGGCAGGAACAGGAGCACATAGTCTGATCTGTTACTGGCAATGTGGCAGTGTGTTTACAAGGGTTCATTATGTTGTTAAATACACAAAAGGTTTTAAACTAAGACAATGCTTGAACAGATAGCGACAATGTATCTTAAACCAAGAATTTGGATCAATCCAATTTGGCACAGCTGAGGTTCACTTAAAAAAAAAACACATACACACACACAACCTTAATTTTTAAATAAAATAATGTGAGAAAAAGGCAGAAGGATTACATTTTCTTAAATTTTTTAAAAAAGTTTTCAAAGTTAGTCATGTACATTTTTATGACTAGCTCTAGGATCATATCAATGAGGGAGGGGATAATTTCTAAAAAGCAGCCAGACTGCAAGAGGAAGGAGCAGAGAGGGAGGATTCTGGGAGAGAGGAGTGAAGGACTAATTAAGGGGAAAATGAAGCCCATCTGTATAGATGGGACAGTGTCCAGAATATAAAAGCATGAATTGGAAAATCCATTGGCTGACAATGGCCTCACCATGGCTTTACAATGATAAGACATACATTAACATGAACATGTGGTCATGCTAGGGAAGAGTTACAATTATCCCCTCAAAGAGGTTAAAAGGCCTAAGAGGTTCTCAGGTTCAAAGACATCATTACCTTCCCTATCTGAGAAAAAGAAATTCAGAAATAAATCATGAAAAGACCAGACTCCCAGTAAGGGACACTTGTTTTGCATAAAGACACTGGACAGAAGTTTGGAAAACTTTAGTCAATTTCCCATAGCAAAACAACCACCTCTTCCTCCTGCTGGTCACATGTCTTACTGCCCAGTAGTTAGGAGGCACAGAACTCTGAGCAGCAAGGCTGATGAGAAGCTCTTTGAAATGTGCCCTCTCCTTTTCGTACAGGATTCACTCATCTCGCATTACTGGGCATCGGCTGTGCACAAGGCATAGAGCTGCAGATGAAGGCTTGCCAGCAGGCATTGGATTAAAAATGGAGGCTGCGTTTTTCCCCTGGAGAAGACTGTCACCTAAAACAGTTTTAAAAATTGGATCTGATTTATCCCACCCAGTCACGGCTTACTCATTGCGAACATTTAGGTTTGATTTTGATTTGTGATGCCTTGCTAGGAGCATCCATCCTTGCTGCCTGCGGGCACCCTCCCCCTTCATTTTGTGATATTTATTACTTAGGATTGGGGCTGATGGACAACTGTAACCAGCGTGCTTCTGCTCATATACGGCATCTTTACTAGAACTCCAACCTGTTTTGCAATAAAACTTACCTTTTTTTTTTGTATTTACTGACTTCTTTAGCCTGAACACCAATTCCAGTAATCAGGCTGAAACCATGGCATGATTGATTTAGAGAGAATGATGTTAGTTGCTTAGATCAGCACGTTCTAGTGACCTTCCATGAAATGATTTTCATACAAACCTCCATCACTTTATGGTGGGTGAAAAGTGAAATCTGCAGAAGCCCTTTGACATACTTCCAACTTCTGATTATCGTGGTAATGAGGACCAGACAGACAGCGCTGCCATTCCCAGTGGAGCATCAAGTTAAATTCTGATGCTTTAGAAATAATGGTGGACTCTAGGTCAGTGTACTCAAGGGCCAGTTAGGCATTTGCCAGTGGTACTTTCTGCATTTTTCTATGATAGTAGCTTAAAGTAGTAGCCACTGGCTGAACAAACCATCCATCCCCATTGGCCTCCAATGATGTCAAGATTCTAAACAGAACTTCAGGAGTTCTGGCCAAGATGGAGGCATAGGTAGAAATGCTTTGTTTCCTCACACCACCAAAAGGAGGATAACAACCAATCTAAAATCAGCAAATAGCCAGAAGTGCCAGAAAATCAAATGCGTGGAAGTCCAACAACCAAGGAATTAAAGAAACAGTCGACCAGACCAACCAGACCGGTAAGACTGGTGGTTGGAGAGAACCTGCAGCAAGGTGGCCATGAGCGGGGCTGGCTGAATGGGAAACTGAGACTCAGAGCTGACTGTGGACTATAGCGATTGCTGTGGTGGGAGAAACTCCCAGTCTCACATGACGGTCCATTGGAAAGTGGGCTAGAGCCAAGCAGGTGAGAGGCATTGTTCCCTCTCCGGCCCGTCCCCCATAGGCAGCCCCACAATGCAGCAAAGAGGGTTGTCCTGCCCTGGTGAATACCTAAGGCCCCACCCCCTTACAACTTAACACGTGGGCCAAGACAAAGAAATAGGGCCTGAATCAAAGAACACAGTAAAACTCCAGAAAGAGAGCTAAGCAACGAGGAGATGGGAAAGAGAGCCAACCTATCTGATGGAGAGTTTAAAGCCCTGGTAATCAAAATGCTCACAGAACTGATTGAGCTTGGTCGAAAAATGAAGGAACAAATGAATGCTACCCAAAGTGAAATAAAGCAAAATATTCAGGGAACCAACAGTGACAGGAAGGAAGGCAGGACTCAAATCAACAATTGGAACAAAAGGAAGAAATAATCACCCAAATGGAACAGAATGAGGAAACAAGAATTTAAAAAAAAAATTAAGAGAAGCCTAGGAACCTCTGGGACAACTTTAAACACTCCAATATCCAAATTATAGGGTGTCAGAAGGAAAAGAAGAAAAGCAAGAAATTGAAAACTTATTTGAACAAATAATGAAGGACAACTTCCCCAGTCTGACAAAGGAAATAGACTTCCAGGAAATCCAGGAAGCTCAGAGAGTCCCAAAGAAGTTGGACCCAAAGAGGAACACACCAAGGCACATCATCATTAAGTTACCCAAGATTAAAGATAGAGAGAGAATTTTAAAAGCAGCAAGAGGAAGGGAGAGAGGTACCTACAAAGGAGCGCCCATAAGACTGTCAGCTGATTTCTCAAAAGAAACCTTGCAGGAAGAAGGGGCTGGAGAGAAGTATTTGAAGTCATGAAAAGCAAGGACCTACATCCAAGAATACTCTATCCAGCAAAGCTACCATTTAGAATGGAAGGGCAGATAAAGTGCTTCCCAGATAAAGTAAAGTTAAACAAGTTCATCATCACCAAGCCCTTATTATTTGAAATGTTAAAGGGACTTATCTAAGAATTTGAAGAAGATCAAAAAACTATGAACAGTAAAATGACAACAAACTCACAACTATCAACAAATGAACCTAAAAAAAAGAAAAACAATGAAAACAAAAACTAAGCAAACAACTAGAACAGGAATGGAACCAGAGAAATGGACATCACATGGAGGTTTTTCAGTGGGGAGGTGGAGGGGAGGAATGGGGTAAAATGTGCAGGGAAGAAGAAGCATAATTGGTAGGCATAAAATAGACAGGGAGAGGTCAACAATGGTATAGGGAACAGAGAATTCAAAGAACGTATAAGTATAACCCCTGGACATGAACGAAGTGGGGGGGAATGCTGGAGGGTTGGGGGGTGCAGGGTGGACAGTGAATAAAGGGGGAAGGCTGGGAAAACTGTAATAGCATAATCAATAAACTATACTTTAAAAAAAGATTCTAAACAGCACTTCAAAAACCAACTAAAGTTCCAGCATCAAGACAACCCAGCTCACCTGCTCCGCAGAGACACACTGACAGCCTTGGCATCCCACTCGGTGGAGGGAGGGGGGCATTATTTTATCAGTTTTTGCAGCCTTCCTCTGACTGTAAAGCAGACCCAAAGATGATGGAGACTCTGCTGGAGTGGAGGGAGACGCTGGTAGGGCAGAGAACTTGTCGTGCAAGGTGGGGCTGAGAGGCAGGTGGGCCATCCCAAAGAGGCCAGGCTGTGGCTGTGGCCCTGTGGGAAGGTGTGGAGAAAATACTTCCTCTTTATTTGCTCTTGCTTCTTATTTTGTAGCTTCTCAAATTAAGGATCCTTACATTTTTATTGTGACACAATACATGACTATATTTATTTTTCACTTATTTTTTCCATTACCATTTATCCCCTTTAAATCCCCTCCTTCCAGCAATCACCACACTGTTGTCCATGTCCATGAGTTCTTTTTCCTTTTTGCTTGATCCCTCCACCCACTAACTACCCCCTGACAAGCATTCTTATTTTTGTTCCCTTTTGAAAGTCCATTTAGATGGCATTGTGTCCTAGACTAGGTTGGATGTTGGGACAGATGTGTAAGAACCACTCAGGAGATTCAGAAAAGAGACTGAATCTGAAAGTAAGTAACATGCCAAGAGGTGGTCTTAGATTTTAAATAAAAATTGATGAAAGTACTTTTCAAGTAATAGTTAATGGGAAAGATCCTATTAATTACTGGAAATGAACAATATGGTTTGGGTCATTTATAGTGATCAGCAATACCATCTAAATTCTCACAGGCATATTTTTTATTGATGATTTGTTCCTAAAATTGTCCTTGTCAGGTATGACTGACAAGGTAGCAGAGAGGTTGTGTGATGTGCGCATATCACACAATTAAGGAGAGTGGTGAGGGAAGGCCATTCACATGGCAGCAGCTCTCTGGTTAAGAATCAGATCTGTTTCTCACATAATGCAATGCACAGATGATGTATCATAGAGTTGTACACTTGAAACCTATATAATTTTATTAACCAACATCATCCCACTAAATTTAATTAAAAGATCTGTTTTTTGATTCAAACAAACTAATTAAATTTGTAGCAGTTAGCAAGCAAATCACTTAACTGCTCAAGAATTCCTCACTTATAAAATAAGGAAGTTGAGAATACTAATGGTCTGCAACCCTTCCTGCACTTCAAAACTCACCTCCCCATGTGGAGAAATTTAAACTAGGTTAGATCCCAGACCCCAGACTCTACCCTAGATCAATGAAATCTAAATCTCTGCATGCTGGGCCCGTTTGCTGGTCTGTTTGTTTCCAAACTGCCCAGGTGATTGTGTCCTGCAGTCAGTTCTGAGAATTCCTGAACTGACTAATATCTGAGGTGCCTTTCACCTTTTACATTTCACCAAAGCTATTCCCAGGCTCCCAATTTGGGGTCTAGTATTTTTAAGTCTGTTTGCCTCTTATGGCTTCACCTCCCACAGAGTGAAAACTTGGGGAGAGGCTAAATGGATTTATTTACTCACAAGAGCAAAGATGGTGCCAAAAGGCATGGAGGCTGATGCCTGTCCTGTGCTATTTCCTCTAACATCTCAAAGCGTCATGAAAATATCAGTAAGACCTCACTTAATTAAATCCCCTAAATTAAGAGGAAACACAGTATCCGTTTAAGGAAAAGTCAAAACACAGAAATGAACAATTGTCATTTTTTTTCAGTTATAGGTTTTGAAAATTTGCTGGCAAGAATGACAATCTTTAAGAAGAAATACAACTTAAAATAGTTCATCTCATGAAGGAAATAAATATTAATCCTCATGTACCTATGAACATGTGTCCTTTCAAAGAGTCATTGATAGTAATTGTAAAAGTCTTTAAATATGATTTATAATTTACTAAAAATGCTAAAAGCCTTGGGAATGTTTTATTTCTGTACTTTTTGGAAGCACCTTAACTTTAACCATCTGACATTATTCATTAGGTATCATCTAATTCATTTACTGAATACAAGAGTATGTCATTTAATGGGGAATTGACATTGTATTTTAAAGTTAGCACATAATTTGCTGGTCAGAAGACAGCTCTTTTTGTGCTGTATGTTTAACATATAATGACAGATACTATTAAATGTTCTTTAAGTATTCAAAAGAAAGGCCATATTTTTTGAAATGAGTATTTTATTTTAATTTTTGAAAGATTTTATTTATTTATTTAATTTTAGAGAGAAGGGAAGGGAGGGAGAAAGGGAGAGAAGCATCAATGCATGGTTCCCTCTTATGCACTCCCTACCGGGGACCTGGCCTGCAGCCCAGGGGTGCGCCCTGACTGGGAATCAAACTGGCAACCTTTTGGTTTGTAGGCCCGTGCTCAGTCCACTGAGCTTCACCAGCCAGGGCTTGAAATGGGTCTTTTAAAATACTATTTCTATGGGAGAGAGGGAAAGGTTCTCCAACAACTGTGGAAAACACTTGAATAAGTTACGAAGGTTACTTTACAACATGTTGATCCAGTCTATAATATGAATAGGTCTTGAATGTCTCCAAAAGTGAGAAGGCAGTGGGACATTTTCCAAACTAATCTGACCTCAGAACCAGTTTTTGTGGAGCATCCTATGGTCTAGGGATGCTTCAGATAACTTTGGAAAGCAATGGACCAGAAATAGAAAGGTGTATATCAGTCATAACACTTATATTAAATTTTGCCATTTAAAGCATTCGTGTTGAATTTTCATATTTAATTTTCGGATAGGGTAATAAAGATTAGAACAGAATGTCTTTCTCCCTACATCCAATTCATTGAATGTCTTTCACAGAAACTCTCAAAGGTGATGACCCTGAACATCTATTTACAACCAGGATGTCATGAAGATAGTCTAAAAACTAAGAAAGAAAAAAAAGAGCACAGTTTCAGAAAGAATAATGGATACAATTAAAACTGTTGGTAAATCACTTACCTTATCGGTTAAGTTAGAAATAATGTGCCAGCAGAGGATGGAAGGAACATTCAAACACTTGCTTAATTTAGGTAATGATGACTATCTATTCAAAGAATGCTCTGTGTTTACACTGAGCTATAAAACTGTTTGGGTGGTGAAAAATATATTTGCAAAACTAAATTGAAGCTCAACGTTGTTTTGATAACATTGCCAGTTTAATTAACAAATATCTAAGTGATGAAATTATGTGCAGCATATTTTAAATTAAGATTGCTAACCTAAATGTTTGAGAAATAAACACAATTTATGCTTGTTCAGAATTGGCAGGGAACATTTGAAAGGGGCCTATGTCCTTGCATGAAACTTTTCCCCACTCATGGTGAACAGAATTCTTCTCTGGGGTTAGGAATAACAAGGGTGAATGAAATCTTGAAATAATTCAAAAGCCTAATTTTAGTTCACACTTCTAATTTCCTTCTCTAGTAAATCATATCACCACTGCTAAAAAGTAGAGGCACGACTAATTTTAATTTTGTTATTTTCCTACTCCTGCCCACATGTTATTTTAATGAGCAATGAAAGTCCATAAAGCAGGATGTAGGAGAGAGAAGTTTAAAAAGGAAAAAGAAAAAAAAAAGAAGAAACACCAGGGGGAAAAAATCTACTGGCTGGGTAATCATTTCCTGAATTATTCAAGAGAGTGCGTGCAAAATTAGAATTTGGAACAATGCTGACAGACTGAAATGCTCTTTTTTTGTCGTTATTGTTGAAATACCTACTGAAAGAGTGCCCACTTTTTACTCAGACCAGGATTGTTTGGGAAACATATACTCAGACACTCCTCAAAGTAAGCAAATGAACCAATTTGAATGTCTTAGTAAAACTATGCGGTGGTGGGGCCTCTGAACAATTCCTTACTTCGAGCAAAAGAAATTCAAGGATTCCAGAAGAGTGCTTTGGACCTTGAATCATATTACCAAGCACCAAGTAGATCTACAGCAATTTTCAGTGCTTGGGTGAAAGGATGACAAAATGAAGAAATGACAGAGAGAGAAATGTTGCCTCTGATGTTGGCCTAGTTCTTATTTTATGTCTTGAGTTTTCCATTATGCCTGACTTCTTAATTTTGTGAACTTCCAATTGGCCCATTCCCTCTAGGACTAGGATTTTTCCTCCTAACCCTCTACTTTGTCTTGCCCCTGCTCTCTACTACTGGAATTCCCTGATGCCAACTACCCATTTTCCAAGTTCTGCCTACTCTTGGGTTCTGTGTTGCACTACTTCTTCCAGCATCCTCTGACCACCTTGTGAAGAGCCAATCAGATGCACACTGATTCCCTGGACACCCATGTATCATTCTATTCCCTTCCTTCCTGTTGTGTCTGGCCCCATAGTCCATCCCACTGGCTCCAGTTTCTCTGCCCCACCACTCTGGAGTTAACTCAGCACATGGTGGTCCTGTCTCAAGGTATAGCCATGAATGTGGATCTATTAAAACAAGTAGTATTTAAAAATGAATATTTGCTGGTTGTTCTTCTTCCACAGCCCCAGTACCATCAGCACCAAAAGAAGTTTGTGAACATACTCATAGTCCATGAGAAGAATACTCATGTAAGACTTTTTCAGGCTGTATGACCACTGGAGGACCTTTACCTAATTGCAGATTCCTGGACACTCTAGCTCAGAATATCTGGTGGGAGGACTCTGATGCACAGTGAGACTCAAGAGACACCAAGGTCATGTGACATACTCTGTACATTGAGTTGGCTTCCAAAAACCAGCTGTAATTCATCTGACTGAAGCAACTTGGACCCCAGAGCTATAGTTTCTACTATTTTTTTTTTTTTTTACTTCGGGTCTTCTGTTACATTTAAGACTATCAGAAAATTTTTTTAAAAGAATCTCACTTTCAAATGTAAAGGGGTGCAAAGTCTGTGGAAAACAGTATGGCAGTTCCTCACAAAATTAAAAATATCATATGATCCAGCAATACCACTTCTGATTACATACTCAAAAGATTTGAAAAATGGGTCTTGAAGAGATATTTGTATAGCCATGTTTATAGTAGCACCATTCACAATAGCCAAAAGGAGGAAGCAACTCAAGTATCTAAAGATGGATGAATAGATAAACAAGATGTGACATTTATTTAGCCTTTAAAAAAAGAGAAATTCTGACATATACTACAACATGGATGAACCTTAAGGACATCATACTAAATGAAATTAACCAGTCACAAAAAGACAAATACAGTATGATTCCATGTATATGAGGTACCTAGAGTAATACAATATGTAAAGACATCAAGTAGAATGGTGGTTTCCAGGCCTGAAGGATGAGGGGAGTGGGAGTTACTATTTAATGGGTATAGAATTTCAGTTTTATAAAATGAAAAGAATTCTGGAGATGAATGACGATGATGGTTACACAACAATCTGAATGCACTGAATAGCACTGAACTGTACACTTAAAAATTATTAAGATGTATGGGAGTAAAAGACAGAAAACTGTACTTGAACAACAATTAAACTAAAATAAAATTATTAAGATGTTAAGTATTTCATTACAATTAAAAAGTATTAAGAGATACCACTTGATAAAAAAATACTTTTAAAACGAGAGAAACGAGATTTCACTTTCCTGAATTTTGGTTCCTCATTTTAAGAAAGTATGTTGCTATACGTACATATTGCCAAATATTGTATAAATGAACTTTCTAAGCTAACAGACTATATTGCCGTATCTTGCTCAAATAGTATGACATTCAATTTGAGCACTGACCACATTCAAGGCACTGTACTAGGTGTTTGGCAGGGTCAGGGGAGCCACAAGAATGTCTGGGACAGAATTTTAGGCATGGGAAAATTCAGTCTACTTGAAGAGATAAAATCCGCATACTAGTAACTACATAGGAGTTCGATGCTACAATACTACATGAGAGAAAATTTTCCTGTCATGAGAGACCATGGAAGGGAAAGGTCACAGTCAATTTGGGGGATAAGATACGGCTTCGTGGAGAAGGTGACAACTGATTTCAGAGTCTTGAAAGCTTGGGAACATATTACTGGCAGGCAGAGATGTGGGGTTGTCATTTCAAATAGAAGGAGCAGTATATGGAAAAGCATGAGCAGCTGTGCAGGAGCAGGGAAGTGGAAATAGGCGGACATGGTAAGTGGGATGCCCTTTTGACCTAGTTTGAGGCAATAAGAAATGATTAAAGATTTTTCAATTTGAATAATCACAAAAAAAACAGAGGTCTTATAAAAATTTTTAAGATGCAATTTTTAAGTGGTTTTCTTAGGTGAATTTGAGAATTTGGAAAGTGTTAGAAAAAGAAAGTAAGTGGTAGAAAGTGTTAAGCCAAGAAAGTATTAGAAAAGCATGTAAGAGTCAATGACCTCCTGAAAAACAGAAGTGGGGATAGAAATCAAAATGAGGGGAGAGGATAACCTATAATGAGAAGTCTCCGAGAGAGAACATGGACGAGGGGATGAAGGGCTGGGTTGGGGGTTGTGGGCCCATGTTGTAATTTTGGTTTTACTAACTGCTTCTTTGTGTGAGCTTCAGTTTTCTCATCTTTAAAACTGGGAGGTTAGACAGAATAAATTCAATGGTTGATTGCAGTGCCAAAGTACAAGGATTTAAAACTGAAGTTATGGTTTGGGAGAGTCGTTTAGACAGGAGTGGCAGTTCCAGCCTGGATGTCAATAAAATCACTGAGGAGCTACGAACCATCACGAAAGACTCTTAGCTCCAGATAAACATGGCTACATCTAGGCACAGTTGTGCTGACATAGGAAAATGACAGAAGAAACTACAAAAAAAAACAAAAAACAAAAAACAAAACAAAAAAAAAAGAGAATAGGCATTTGAAATAGGGAGTCCATGTGTGGCCCTAACACAAGTTCCACTTTTCCTCCCATAGGAAATTAATGAAACTGACCTGTCCAGATTTATTTGTGTCTCCAGATGGTCTGTCTGACTCTCTGTCGTGATGCGCTCTATGCTCACACCACAGTTGTGAGACAAAGTGAACTGGCCGTTGGTATGACAGGAGAGCAGCACCAGGGAGAAGAGCAGCTGAGCTAGCAAGGCTGTGTGCCTGCACTTTATGGTCTTGGTCCTCCTGGCTTGAATGATGGCACCACCATCGCTCTGGCAGGCCTGGCAGCAGGTGCAGGGCCGATGTTTGTGTTGCCCAGCTCTGCAACAGTAAAAGCTGGGCCAGGGAAGTGGCAGCTGCTCAGCTGAGCAAGGCCATGGTGAGGGACTATTTCTGGATGGCCTCATAGCCAACATCAGACATGCATCATTGTTTATGAGGATGCTTTCTCCTCTCATTTAGCATTCAACTGTTGGACAAAAATGATTAAAGGACCAAATTATTTGGTTTGGTGATGTTCTTATTAATAGTCTAGAATTTCAAAGAAGCATAATCCAAGCCAGCTAATGTGTGCCATGCGTTGCTGCTTTTAAGCTCCTCTATTAATGAACCGTACTCATCCAACAGTTAAAGAAGGCCCAACTGGACAAGATTCCTGCTCCCATCTAACATAATATCCATATACAGCCATTTAATCTCAATGACAAGTAACATTTGCCCTTGTGGTAATTTTTATACTATTATTAAAATATTGATATGGGCTCTATTCCTTCCCTCAATTGAGTAAAATCTTGTATCTATCCTGCTGTATTCAAAAAGAGTCATTCTTATCAGATCTAAATAAAAAGTTTGGTATTTCTGCTATTCCGAACAACTCTTTTGGAACATTAATCCTGGGTGGTTATAGAATTTTCAGTTTGAGTTAAAGAGGATCCACTATACAGTAAATTCTATAAGAGTGGGAAATGATTTTCTATTTTGTTCATAAATGCCTACAACTGGGCCTGGAACCTAGTAGCTGCTCAATAATTATTTGCTAGATGAATAGAATAGATGGCTTGTAACAGTAACCAGGCCCTCACAGCACTCTGATTGTAGGTCAGAAACCAATAGAAATTTGTTAATACCTCTAGACTAAATATTCCATTTAAGACATATGATCTCTCACAGAACCAAAATTCTCTGTCAGCTAGTACAAGCTGGTTTCAAAGGAAAGCCCCTTGTTAATCGCAATAACTGTGTGTTGATGACAGTGATGCAGGAAAACTAAGGGGAGCCCAGACAGAGTATGATAATATTTATATAGGGACAGCTTTGCTGATGACTTTGAAGAAACACAATAGAGAATGGGGCCTGGCATACATTTATATATTTTTTGGTTAAAGATTACAATGTTTAGAAATAATCATATAAAAATAACCCATACCCAAGTAGTTCTAATTCCCATGTGTCCTAATATTCCTTAGCTAATTATAGCCCAAATTAAGTTATATAAAAAATTAAAGTGATTGATAAGGTGCATCACAATGCCCAGAATGTTTTTATTGTATTGTTTTAATATTTAATTAATTTAATATTAGCCTATCGATTTAAGTTCTGTTTCTTCCCAGTGTATAGAAGTCCAAATCTAGAAGGAGCATTTTTATTGCTGTATTTAGCAACTGGTTGAAATATAATAATTTTTTCCAACTTCAGTGTTAGGTGGATTGATATTAAATGCATATATCAATTTGAAGAACACCTTAAATCTTATGTTAAGTGGCACTTATACAATCCAGAAAATATTGCAGTGGATGGGATATCCCCAACAAAGTAATTTTTATTGGGATATACAACCATTTAAAATCTTTAACAGAAGTATTACACAGATCTCCAGAAAAAGAAAAGAGGACTGGTACATGATAAATTAACGTGCCAGTCTATGCACAACCATTTCAGGCAGGATAGAGAGGATGATAGTCTAGACACTAAGATGTATGTTTCTTACTATTGTGGAGAATCAAAACACAAGGCATTACTGACAGTAACATAACACAGCATGGCAACCTAAGGAGGGAACCCCATGAATGCTGGAATAATTGAACATCACTACAGGAAGGTATACAGAGAACAAGCAAAGTCCTGTCAGTACAACCACTCCATGATGATGAGGGACGATATATAGAAATGAATAAAGCCAGAACACCTGGTGCAGTGTTCATGCATTTGAAAACTAGATCTGAGAGAAAATGTGACATGAAATTACCCCATGATTACATGTGGTAATCAAAGACAAAAAAAAAAAAAAAAGAAAAGAAAAGAAAGCCGAAGTGCTTCTTGTACTACAAATATCTTCTGTCCATCTGAGCATGTCTTGATAAGTCAAAGTGTAATTTTATCCACATAAAACTATGTAAATCTTAGTGAGGGGAAAACAGGTGAGGATTGTCTAGTAAATGCTTAGATGTACAAGTGTGAGGAGTACTTATTTTGCAATGGGCAATGAAAATCAACCTTGATATTTCCTGGGCAAATTCTGGATCATCAAATTTTCCTTTTAAGTTTTTATTTCTCTGTGTGTGAAATTGCTAAGGTTTTATTTAAGTGGTAAATTGATATTTTATTTTTTATCATCACTTGAAAAACTGGAAGACTCTTAAATTTCAAGGTAATGTACTGCAGCCTAAATGACTAATGACTAATTACATCAGAAAAACAATGGAGAGCCAGATAGATTGAAGAACAATGTAAAAATAAGTACATAAACAGAACACATGTGAATATTTTTGTGATCTTGGAGTAGAAGATTACTTTCTCTACTAGGTTGAAGAGTGTCCCCCCCAAATTTACGTCTGCCTGGAACCTGTGAATATGACAAATTTGGAAATAGGGTCTTTGAAAATATAATCAAGTTAAAATGTGGTCATGCTGGATTAAGATTGGCCCTAAGCCCGATGGGTCTGATGTCTTCATAAGAAGAGAAATATTTGAATATACAAACACAGACATACAGGGGAGAAGACCATATGAAGAAGGAGGCAAAGATTAAGGTGATGCATCTGCAAGCTGAAGAATGCCAAGGATCATGAGCAACCACCAGGAGCCAGGAGAAAATCATGGGAACAGATTAGCTTTACCTTCAGAGCCTTCTTCAGAAGGAACAAACCTTACTGACAGCTTGATTTTGGACTTCTAGTCTCCAGATCTATGAGAAAATTGTATGAAAATATTTGTTATTTTTATACTCTTCAGTTTGTGATATTTCTTATAGCAAACACAGAAAATTTGTACACCTCTTAAAAAGAAATAACCATTCACAAAATCTCGGTTATTTGACTTAATAAAAAATGTAAAAATTTGCATGCATAAAAACATAAAATCACAATTAAAAACAGAAAATGAGAGAAATGTTTGAAAAATTTTTGTCAGATCAAGGTTAATATTCTTAGTATACAAAGAGGGCATAAAATATATAATAATAATCAAGCAACCATTAGAAAATTATGATAAAGATCTGAATAACAAATTAATAAAACAAACAAAAATGTTCAATAAATATATAAAATGCACCCCATAATCCCTAATAACTATGAAATAAATGAAAAACTATTTTTAGCTACAAAATTTGCAAATAATAGTAGCAAAATGTGTATGACATTGCTCCAAGTACTTGATATGTTGCTAATTAATTTAACATTTAAAATACTCTTATGAAGTAGTAAGGTTATTGTTTGGTAATATTATGTTCATTTTATGAATTAGGAAACTGAGATAATATATGAATGTCATTAATACAAGGTAATATTATTTTCATATTATAAATAAAGAAACTTGAGTCATAAAATTATCAGGGAAGAACTGAATGGCCACCCAAAATATATGATGGATTGAAGGATAATTTGACAAATTGTTTTAAAAATATACATATCTTTTGATGAAAGAATTTCACTTTAGAAATTTGCCTTTAAAGAGATAAAACTGGAAAGGAGCAAAGTATTAATGGTTATTATCTCTCTTAACTAAGAGGCATCTTAATATTCTTCTATATATTCTTGATACTTTTCTGGGTTTTCCTAATTTTTGATTTCATCTTGTAATCTCTAAATAGTATCTTGTAGGTTGGCAGTGCACAGCCTAACAGTCCTGGTGATTTTTAAAAAGCAGGTAAGAGCCCTGGCTGGTGTGGCTCAGTGTATTGAGTGCTGGCCTGCAAACCAAAGGCTCGCCAGTTTGATTCCCAGTCAGGGCACAAGCCTGGACTGTGGGCCAGGTCCCCAGTAGGGGGTGTTTGAGAGGCAACCACACATTGATGTTTCTCTCCCTCTCATTCTCTCTCCCTTTCCTTCTGTCTAAAAATAAATAAACAAAAAAATTTAAAAAAATAGAAAGCAGGTAAGAATTTCTGGCTGTAGATAATTGACAATTTTCCATGTGTTACTGAGAATTCATACGTAGCAGATGGAAAGTTTGAGAGGGATGGGGCAGAGGTATGTGTTATAATAAACACTTTGCCTTCCCTTGCCATGTAAAAATCATTTGATATTATGTCTGTTTATCCTAGGTATGTAATGTAGTAAATATTTTTTATTGTTTTTTTTTTTGGGGGGGGATGGAAGCATACATCATTTGCTTTACCTAGCATCCGAAAACTGAGCTTAGGGTCAAATCTATGGCTTGTTGCCAGCAAAAGTGTACACTCATGTTATCTTTCTCCAAATTATTTCCTTATCATTATTTTTCTTTTATTTTTTTCTTAATTTATTTTGAATTTATTTACTTTTTTGTTGCCATATCATGCATCTTTGTAAGCCACCTTAAATCCTTTCTTTGAAATAAGGCAGGGTATAAATAAAAATACATCATATTAATTTTTAAAGATGCTAAGCCAATGCTCATCAGTAAAACTGTGGATAAAACAAAGAATAATCATTTCTTTTTAAATACCTCAAATTAAAAAACAAGGAATAAAATAAAAATGTAAGCTAGTTACACCCTGACTGGTGTGACTCAGTTGGTTAGAGCATCATGTCATAAATCGAGAGGTAGTGGGTTCCATTCCTGGTCAAGGCACACGCCTGGGTTACAGATTCGGTCCTTGGTCAGGGAGTGTACAGGAGGCGTCTGATTGATGGTTCACTCTCACATCAACGTTTCTCTCTTTCTCTCTCCCTCCCTTCCCCTCTCTCTAAAATCAATAAGTGTGTCCAGAGTTGAGGGTAAAAAATAAAAAATAAATGAATAAGTAAATCGTTAGTAAAATAGAACAAAACTAGTATAACTAGCTCTTTGATAAATGGAAAGTATTTTAGTTTAGTGATCACTAAGGACCAGTGAAAGGTGAATTGTGTTACATTTCATGTGTCATTCTGTTGTAATCCCTCTTAAAGTCTGGGTCCCTTGGGTTGCTTCTTTCTTTTTTAATGGCTACACTTTGGAGACAGTTGATGGTATGCTGAATCTCCATGGCTAAGTGTTTGATTTATCATTGATTTGAGAGTATTCTGTGTGTGAAGTCAAAAAAGGGAGAAATGAAACAATGACATTTGGAACGCAGTAAAAGCTGAGGGTAAGAGTTCAGAAGAAATTAAATATGCCCCAACAGCTTCTAAAAACAAACAGAAATTAAAAAGCACAAATGCACTTAGAAAAGTTCAAAAAGTAGAGTTCCACATGTCTGAGGAGAAAAAAATGAATCATTTTATTCACTATAGCCTGTATCAGGTGGCCCAGGGTATCACGTGTAAGTTTACTCTTAACGAAAGGAAACATCAATACCTTGGCTAGAACCCAAAGAGAGCAACTAAGATGATAAAAGGATAAGGGGATTGAGCCTGTGGAGAGAGATTAGAGAATATGAATGTGTACAACAAAGAGAAAAAGAAAAGAGGAGATTGAGAGCTTTCTTTAACTCCTGGAGAGAAAGTATCACAAACAAAAAGTTGGAGCCTCAAACAAGACTGGCTCGTTCATCAAGCTCAGTAGGCAGAGTAACTAGGCCCCACAATACTTTTAGGGGGGCTCACAAAAGTGTTTTAATTTATTTTTAAAACCAGGATAAAAATTAATATTATACTAATATTCATAAAACATAATTTTTGCTATTTTTATTGGGGACAAAACTGCCCAGAGTTTAGGAAAGAACAGAATATTGCCCTGGAACTAAGCCAGCAAATTTTTAGGAAAATCAGATCAAAGAAATTTCCATGGACTATTGTTGAATGTTAAGCACAGATGATTTGAGGAGCTGACTGGGGGGCACCCTGAGTTAGACTAGGCGGGAGATGAGGCTTACTTTGTGCATCTGGGAAAACCTGGTGGCATTGTATTAATGTCTTTTCATTCGTAAAACTTTCACATAGTTGATGTAATAATGCTCTGAGGCATGATTAGTTATCCCCTTTTACAGTGAGAAGGTTGGATTTCAAAAAATGATGTAACTCTCTGATGCTACGCAGTTAGTGACAGAGCTCTAGCGGGTCCTGAATCTGTGACTATAAGCAGTGTAAGTCCTTTTTATTACCCAGTTAATGTGACATCACAATACATAATTAGAAAATCAAACAGGCATCATTTCCACCCACCCCACACCCTTTTGTACCCCCACTCCTCCTCACCTCACCAATGCCCTTCTTTGATTCATAATCCAGTGCTGACTTCATCAATTACATCAGTTAAACATGCAGTTATAGATAGGAACTTATGAGATACAGAATTTTCTGAGAGTTTTCTTTTAAAAAATATGGGTACTTGGGGAATGGAGTGGAGGAATGATAACAAGTGATCAAAGGTCATTTTCAAACATGAATATCTATTTAAAACCAGGTCTTCTAAATAGACCAAAAATATGTAGCAATTTATACATTGAAATTAGAATTTCTTGGTATTTATTCTAGAAAAGAAATCTCCAGGGAGTTGATGGATATGTTTGTAGGTTGTCACATTCTCTGGCATTTCTCACTGTGCAGTTATAGGCTATTGGAATTGCTGAATCAGGGAAAGTAACTGTTTTGTTAAAAGAAATGGAGAAATTTTTATTCTACAGAGTTCCTCTTAGGGAGAACATTGTATATTTTTAGAAGGAAAAAAAAATCACTTGGCTGAACTTCTTAGTACGGAAGATGAGATCCTAATGGATCTCATCAATGAATTGCCCTAGAGAGCAGGTGGGTCTCATTACCTGGAGGGCCCTCTGGCTGAATACCATGCTGTGTTTGAATGTGCTGTGTTTGGCATGAAAGATGGGCAGAACTGAATGGGTCTGCACAAAAGATAGGACAGTTATTTGGGGGTTTCAAGAAAGATCCAGAAGTAGAGCAGAAAATCTAGCCAAGATGGTTAGAGAAAGAGAAAGGGTGGGCGAACCTCTAAGAAAAAGGCCTAGAGGATTTTGCATTACTTTTTAAGTTGTGTGCTACGTACGGAGTTTGCAAAGCAAGTCTCCTTTCTGTACTCTCAAAGTCTACATATCTCAAAAATGCTTTAGGGATGGTGGATTCTTTTCAAGGAACTCCAAAAGGTGCTGAGTTATGAAGCAGGGTTGGCCTAAGGAAAACCCAGAGACCTCAGACCTGAAAGCAGGACGTGGAGGGCTAAGGGAAGAAACATCTGCATCCCATTTAAGTTTGACTCCCAAGTCAATACCACATGTTGGGGAAAGCAAAAACATCCACATCCCTGCCCAGCACTGAACATAGAAGGAAATTAGTGTTTCTGACAGAGAAATTGTTTAAAAGGTCAGGATACCCTTTTCTCTAAAATTTGAAGGGTGGAAAACCAAAATCTACTACAGAGATTTTGTTTTTCATTAGTGTTTTCATTTTTAATCATTAGTGTTATAAACATATAAAACCTGTTGATCTCACTACATTTATATATATATAAAAATTTTAAATGTAATAAATTTAATTTAATGATTCAAATCAATGTTGTCCATAAACATGGATTTTCCCCAGTGAGGCCACTGGGAAAGTGACAAATAATGAAGATAAGACATACCACTGTATTATCTATTTGTGGGGGAACAATTACTCCCAACTAAGTGCTCATGTGACTGGGACAGGTGATATAATTTTCCTTTAAGTGAGTGAGTTATATTCTTTGCTGCAGCTCACAAATGTTTTTCACACTCATTTTCTTTCTTTAGCAGTGCACTTTCTGTACCAACTGTTTTTCAAAATTAAAGTTGTTTATTTAGTCCTTTATATTTTCCTTAGAAATTTAGCAGATTGTGTAGGAGGCATTGGTAAGACCACTGTGAGAAGGTTGACTTGGGCAAAGTAAACAATTCATAGAGACATATAATCTTGGCAATGCATGTGTCCTCAACCCTCTTTTTCCTCTGTACCTGGTCTTTATGAGAATTACTTTAGGTCTCTACTGCCTTTATCTCCCAAAGCAGCCAAGAAGATGGTTGAGCCTTAGCATTAATCCCTGGAGCTTTGTTTGCTTTCCTGCAATGACCTGGAACCATTGGGTCACATCTAATTAATATGTTATTGGCAGAACACACTAAACAGAAGTTGTAAAAATGAAGTGATTAGAGATTTAGATTCAGGGTTGAATTACATGTGTACTTCCAAGAGTTACTGCAAGTAGAATATAAGTGATTCAAGCCAACAAGGATATAGGCTATTAAAAAACAAAAAAAAGAACTTATGCACCCCAATGTTCATAGCAGCACAATTTACAATAGCCAAGTGTTGGAAGCAACCTAGGTGCCCATCAGTAAATGAACAGATCAAGAAACTATGGTGCATTTACACAATGAAATTCTATGCAGCAGAAAGAAAGGAGCTCCTACCCTTCGTGACAGCATGGATGGCACTGGAGAGCATTATGCTAAGTGAAATAAGCCAGGCAGTGAAAGACAAATACCATATGATCTCATCTTTAACAGGAACCTAGTCAACAGAACAAACAAACAAGCATAATATAACCAAAGACACTGAAATTGAGAACAGGCTGACAGTGACCAGAGAGGAGAGGGGAGGGAATTCCAGGGGAAAAGGGGAAGGGTTTAGAGCAACAAGTATAAAAGACACATGGACAAAAGCTAGGGGGAGGTGGAAATGGGAGAGAGGTGGGGAGGGCTGGGGTGGTGGGCTGGGATAGGAGTAGAAAGAAAACTGTACAAGAACAACAATTAAAATAAAATTAAAATTAAAAAAATCTCATTAGTGGATTTTTAAAACAAATCATAGGGTGTGTTACCAGCAGTATTTTAAAGTGGAATTTCTTTTAATCTTGTCAACTAATAAATATTTGACATTTCATAAGTTTGATACCTCCTCCCTTAAAAACCAAGAGAGGTAAGAATAGAAACATTTTTCCCAACAATTTTGACCCAAAAGTTTTGATAGGAAAACTGAACCTTGGGACCTTTAGTCTTCATACTGACTGTCAGCATTAATGAAGCTCACTGCATAAGGTGGGCTTTTTCATTTATCCAATGTAAGTATACTCATCGCCCAATATCATTGCAAATTTTATACTATATTTGCCAATCATAAAACCTCTTGAAAACATTGAACAGGATCACCTCTTGCTACCTAGTAACCAGGTTTGTAAATGTATTTATTAGAGTAAGATGGCCAAGTGCATTTTATAAAACATTTCTTGAAAGGGATTTGAGAAATGTTTTTTGCAACCTGAAATCTTTATTCCTCATTCTGCATAGCTGCTGCCAATGGCCAGATTTATGCAAGAATAATAATGAGAGGGTCTGGCTCAGTGAGCCACACAATTTTTATTGTCAAAGTTCATTTCTTCAGAACACTTTCTTAAGATACATTAATTTAAATGAGACAAAAGTATTTTTAACATCATTCCTTTCTGAATTCACATGTGACTTTCATAGTGTCCACGTGATCATTTTATACTAATTTTTCAGTTTCTTCTCTGCCCACTACCTGAAACAACTCTAAATTCCTTCCATTCACTTAAGGTTCATTTGAATTATTTTTCTCTTGAATCTATGGTGTGGGCTCCTTCAGACTCCTTGATCTTTTCAGTATCAGAGCTGACTTTAACTGTGTTCAAGACAATCCCATGGGATTTCATCAGTAATTGAAATCCAGTTCTTCCCTTTGCCATATCATTTGCCTTTACCTACTTGAAGGTCTGAAGCTGGGAGACAATCCTACATGATTTCTCAGAGTTGCTCCTTAACCATATTCTTGTAAGCAATGTTTCAGTCCAGGCCTCTCCCCCACACAGAGAGAGTGCCCCTTCTCTCCTGATGACATGATGGGCCACAGTTGGAGCTCAGCTCTTGCTCCTGGTCCCTCAGTGTGGTCACTGACTGAGTTCTTGGTGACCAATTGAGATGGGCTCAGTCTAATGTTCTGCTGTGAACTATATGCTGCAGAGAGTATAGATTCTTCCTTGGATTTGGATAATATCCTTCCCTCGTCCAGAATCAAGTAGTTTGATTTTTTTCTACCTTTACTAGTGTTGAAAAAAAAAAAAACAAATAAAAAGCACCTGGTATGTAGTCCAAAGGTTTGCTAGTGGTGAAAGGGTTATATTTGGTATCATGGAATTTTAAGCACACAAAGAAAAGTACAAATGAAAAAAATTGTGAAAGTTCAAACTATTGGTTATAAGATATAATAAATATCAGCAACTTTAAGGAAATTTGCAATTCCTAATATATGGCCATAGCAGATAATTTTATAATTTATTAGCCACTTTTATTAATGTTCACAGTTATCAGCTAATCTGGTTATTAATTAATTTTAACTCTTAATTTATAACCATATGACTATAAATTTCATATTTATATGCAATATTATCAAGAGCCAAAAAATCAAACTTAGAAATAATCAGGCAGTAATTCTACTTAATGAAACAATGGTTTTGACAATTATTGTGAACTATTTTCTCTTTAATTAGACCACAGATGTTTACAAGAGACTATTCATGAGATTTATTAAAGCAGATTATTTTTACTACATTAGTATAGAAATAGAGAGCAGGGAAAGGAGAACAAAGGTGTCAATCAATATATGTACATGGAGACACTACAGAATTTCTGCATGTATTTTTTTCAGAAAATATTTTGAAGATTATTTACAAATCTGTGTTTTCCTTCTAAATGCCTTAATTTGTAAAAAAATGATTTCAATATTTTACTTCATGAAATAGTACATTATATGCTTCTTTAAAACAAAATCTCTTCATTAGAAGAAATTATAAAAAACATCCTATTATCTGTCTAGTTCTTGAATTCCAACTTGGCTTCCCCTTACTTTTCTGGTATATTCCAGTTAGCTTTTGTCTCAAAAAGTAGCTGTCAGAAACTAACCCAGTGCTGCAGGTGTGCATTGACAAACGTAGAGAAGAGATAGACCTGTCCTCTTCTTTTCTTCTTTCCTCCCTTCTCTCTTTCCATCCTTCTTTGTCACCTTTCTTCCTTCATTATTCACTTTCATTCTTCCTTTGGCAAATACTTACTGAGAGGCTAATCTATGTCTGACACTGTACTAGGTGCTGGATATAAAAATGAGGAAAAGAAAACATGGCCCCCTACTTTCATAGAGCTTAAACTCCAGTGAGTAACACAGAGAGAATTCAAATAATCACACACAAAAAATTGTAAAACTGCATCTGTGACAAATCTTAAGAATAAGTATGAGAATCTTATGAGAACCTATGACAGAAATTTTAAAACTAATCGGGGGGTTAAAAAGGTTTCTCTTCTTTTGAGCAGAAAGCTGAAGGATGGTAGAATTAATAGAGTAAAGAGAGGAAAGAGAAGCTTCTTGGGCATAGAGAAGCGCATGTGCAGTGGGGATGGTAGGAGAAAACCTAGTAAAGTACGAGAAATGGAAAGAAGTCCAACAGGAATCAAGCAAAGAAAGGAGGAGCCTGCAGGAAGTGAGGTGAGCCTGTGAGTAGAAGGTGTCAGATCATGCAAAATTCTTGAAGCTGTGTTTTCTCTTCATCCAAGCACAACAAATGGGAAAGCATGAGGAGTTTAAATCAGAAAAAGATGAAAATGTAATTTTAAAACAATTACCATAAAGAGTGGGTTGAGGAGGCACTGAAGCATATGCACGTAGATCGGTAAAAAGGGTATTATAGCAGCCCAGGTGAGAGAGGGTGACAAAGGGGGTTAGTGGAGCTGGTAAGAAGACAATGGAACTGAGAAATATTTAGAAGGAAAATTGATAGAATTTGGTGATGGATCATGTAAGGTGGGGGATGGAGGGTGCATGAGGGTGAAGAAGGATTCGTGGACTCACAGCTACTGTCTCATGTGACTGGAGGGGTGGAGTGCCACTCGCTGAAGTGAGAAACATTGGAAGAATACCAGTTTTGGGATGAAAACTCATGAGTGCAGTTTATAAGAGACATTGAAAAGTCCACAAAGAAATATCAAGTAGAAAGTTTGCTTATGTGTGTCTGAAGCTCAGAAAAGTGTTCTCAAGGTAGTGATATGAATGTGTGAGTCTTCTGCATATAGATGATAATTGAATCCAATGAACAAACATCAAATGAAAAGCCAGATCAATGAACCTAGAGAAACTCATTAATTAATAGCCCTCAAAAAAAGAATGCAAAGAAGGGCAGAGAAAGAAGCAACTAGTAAGACAGAAGAACCACCTAGAGAATATTGGGATTTCCAAAGGAAATTAGTGTTTCTGTCAGGAGGGCAGGCTGGTGGCTGAATGCTGCTGAGAAGTTGAGAATGGGAAGCATCCTTCTAGTTGATTTATATAAACTTACTGCCAACTAAAATTCTTAAATGTTTTTCAGATATAAACAAACAACCCCCAAATTTCAGTGGTTACTTACTAGGAACAAGGTTTATTCTTGTTCAAACCCATTCCAATGATGTTTGAATTGCTCACTTCAAAAACGTGACTAGGGAATTAGGCTTCTTTCATCTTGAAGCTCCACCATCCTGTCCTTCATGGTCAATCTGACACCATTCTGCTTGCAGAAAGGAGAAAAACAATGTGGGAAAGGCCCACCTGATCTTTGACTACCTCATCCTAGAAGTGACATAAGCCACTTCCACTAACATTCCACTATCAGAATCAGTCAATGGCAGACTGATAACTATAAAGGAAGTTGGGAAATATAGAAGAGCAAAGTCACACCAGTAAGGATTTATGTTCTCCACACATCCCTGCCTTGCCCTTATGTAGTTGCAGTTTGAGACCCACATGCAGGACCTTGCATTTTCCACTGTTCAGTCCCACCATATTAGATTCAGCCCATCAGTTTAGCCCACTAGACCTCTTTAGATACTGATTCTGAAATCTTGCATTCCCTCCTCAGCTCATAGTTATTCAACAGTTTGATCAGCATTCATGTATAGCTTTATCCAAGGAAGGGATAAACTACTAAGCAGAACAAGGCCAAGGACTGAGTTCTGGAGCATGCTTCTAGAGGTTGTGCTGCAGGCTGATTTCCATCTACCCATCAGCATTGTCTGGTGCTGTTCAACCAGTTATGGATTGCCTCATTGAACTAGCATCTGTAGGTAATAAATGAAGGAAAAACAGAGTAATCTCCTAACATCAAGTTTTCTTTCAGAATTAAATAAGGAAAAATATATAAAAATAAGATTGTTCCTCTGTGGTAGTAATCTGTAAATACATAACTGAGGTATCTTGAAAAACCCGTATTTGTGATTACTGTGAAGAGGGCATAAACTCCTATAAAGAATGTGCAGTGCTGTACATGTGTGTGTCCCTTCCACCCTCCCCTAAATTCATGTGTTGAAATCTAATACCCGATATGATGGCATTAGGAGGTGAAGCCTTTGGGAGGTGATTAGGTCATAGGACGGAGCCCTCATGAGCAGGATTTGTGCCTGTGTAAAAGAAGCCCAAGAAAGCTCTCTTACAACTTCTTTTATTTTGTGAGGACACAGCAGAAGGTATTGTCTATGAACCAGAAATTGGGCCCTCACAGGTCACCAAACCTGCTGATCTTGGACTTTCCAACCTCCAGAATTTCATAATTTCATATATACATTTCTGTTGTTTTAAAGCTACCAAGTCTCTGAAAATTTGTTATAGCATCCTGAATAGTCTAAGACGGGATAAATGCATTTGCCATCTAAATTTGTTATAAACACTAAGTTGGAAGAAAGAATGTGGCCAGAGAGGGAGGAGACATTCATATGGAGGAGACAAGAGTCAGGGAGCAGAGAAATGTGATTTGTCTCCAGCCTTAACCAGTAGACATGAACATTCAGTTCTCAAGGCAGATGTACCTGGATGTAAATGGGTACAGTCTTGTGGCAGACAGCAGGGAGGCATGAAATAAAACATGGGGGTACTTAGGTCTTTGTTACATCGATGTATCAAAAAATTATGATTTCATAGGTACCAAGTTTCAGTTTTGGATGTTGAAGAAGTTCTGGATATGAATAGTGGTGATGGTGGCAAAACAATATAAATGCACTTCATGCCACTAAACTGTACACTTAAAATAACTAAAATGATAAATTTTATGTTATGTATATTTTGCCAAAATTAAAAAAATAAATTAAGAGTCTGGAACTCAGATGTTAAGTCTTCATGACATGGCTGACATGCCCCCTGCCTACTTCTACTTTTCTCCAGCCCCAAACTGAGTGAAGGCAGCGAGCTCAAAGTTCTGGCTTCCTCCAACCTCACTTGCTCTCAGAATCTGCTTCGGCTATAAGGTGTGTCTCTGGGAGGACCAGAGAAGTGCCGTGGAGAGGACACAACTACTTGTTTCTTTGTGAATCTTTGATCTGGTGTGTATTTGCTCTGCTTGCTAGCAGCCGTGAAGGCAGACCAACTGAAAGTAGGCTTGGCTGAGTCCCAACACATCGTTCTCACCAGTTCTTTCACCCGGACCTGCCTCTGTAGTCTGGCATAGCTCAGTCCTCTCCTAGCTTTAAGACAGGATGATCAAAATAATCTAACTCACTCTTTTTTGCTCTTGCCATATATAGTTGGACTTTACATAGTAGTTATAGAGAATTTATATATCATACAGAATTTATATATCAGATAAAATAAGAAGATTGCTCCACTTTTATAGGTCTCATTATAAATCAATACTTTTGGCAATTGAGTTTAAACATCAGTCTTGTCAGGGAGAGACTTGAATTTTCAAACATGCCAGTCATCTGGTGTTTCTGGGCATCAGGACGGATGACAGGGCTGAGGTGTCTCTGAAGGTCTGACCCGCTGCTGGCCAGCTTCCCTAGCGGCCATCCTTCCTCTTTCACCACAATACCTTCCAGCCGTCATTCTTTGTCTTGTCCACTTCACACTGTCATGAAATGCCTTGTTGAAGTTTGGACGTACTGTGTCTCCTAAGTTTTTGTAAACATTTAAAGTAGCTAAAAGTTTTCCTGACATCTTTCATTCTTCTTCAGTTCCAATTATTTTTCCTAATATTTTTTCTTCCCATTGCTAATATTTCCAACAGCCTTGTAGGTGAGACCAATTGACTAATTTCATCTAATGCAATGAGAATGTAAATAAAATGAGACACTGCAAGGTATTTATGCACTGCTGTGCCGCTGCCACCTTCTCACCTCTGTGTCAGAGAAAACCAAGGTCTAGGTCCCTAAGAAATGGTGGAAGTGAAGCTTCCTGCTGACCTACCTTGAGCATATAATGCTGTCACGTCATTTTGTTTCCACAGTTTAGCCAAACCTGTCCTGACTGATAATCCTGTTGCTCAGGAAGTTTATCTTCTAAGGAAACAATTGTCACATACTACATTAACATACTCACCTGAAAAAATCTATATCTTATTTTATGAACAGTAGTATACAAGGTGATGGTTTACCCAAGGGAGATTCTGGAGTCAGAATGCTGGTGTTGAATCTGGGCAACACCATTTACTAGCTGTGTGATCTTGGCCAAGTTAATAACTATTCTAAACTTATTAAAATGAGGATGAGAATAGTGCCTACTGCTGAAAGGAGCTGTGAGAATCAAATGAGTTCAAGTACTTGGAGTGGTGCCAGGCACAGAGTGAATGTTGGATAGGTATTTGCTATGATTACTATATGTAACAGGACCTTCACAAATATCACTGTAATTGAAGTGTGAAGCATTTTGATAATCTGATATATCTGAGTGTTTTTATAAATGAATATATATTTTTTAATTCTGATCATGGGTGCTTAATTTTATTTACCCCCCTAAAAATATTAAGCCTGATCATGAAGCAGCTTCTAAGTAATTTCAAAAAAGACAGACTCCCTTTTCCTTACAGATAATGAACAGCTGCTACAGATCTGTCATCCATTTTGAAGTTTATGTATGTTTAGCAACTCCACACAATAAACAATTTTCTCTCTGACTCTGGTTTGTGCTAGACAATGTTATGGTCAGTCTCTTGAGCTTGTGCATGGACATACATTTTAAGTAAACATGATTTCATTATGACTTTAAAGGCTGATTTGGTTTATAATTTAATTTCTCTTATGTTTTCAAAAGGTACATAGCCAAAAGCCAGCATCTTATTAGTAAAAACTGAATTTTCAGTTCTAAACCTCCTTTATGAAAGAAAGGACTAATGAGAAAACATAGCCTCATAGTTTCTTAGATGTTGGATACTATATTCCAGTTAAATCAAAGTTATAGTCCTAATTTAGGTCTATTGAATTGTTTTTACAGAAGTTATCTGCTATGCAAAGTATATGTTGGAAGCACAAATTAAAAGAAAACTTCTACAATGCTTATAGGATATGATATTTCTCTTTTTCAAAATATCTTTCTGTTCTATAAATTATAGTCAGATATAATAATTTTGAATCTGAATGATTTTACTTCTTTTTTGTTGTTTTTTTTTTTTATTTTTTATTTTAATTGTTGTTCTTATACAGTTTTCTGTCTTCTACTCCCATCCCAGCCCACCGCCCCAGCCCTCCCCAGCTCCCTCCCATTTCCAACCTCCCTAGCTTTTGTCCATGTGTCTTTCATACTTGTTGCTCTAAACTCTTCCCCTTTTCCCTAGAAATCCCTATCCCTCTCTTGTTCTCAATTTCAGTGTCTTTGGTTATATTATGCTTGTTTGTTTGTTCTGTTGGTTAGGTTCCTGTTAAAGGTGAGATCGTATGGTATTTGTCTTTCACTTCCTTGCTTATTTCGCTTAGCATAATGCTCTCCAGTTCCATCCATGCTGCCACGAAAGGTAGGAGCTCCTTCTTTCTTTCCACTGCATAGAATTCCATTGTGTAAATGTACCATAGTTTCTTGATCCATTCATTTACTGATGGGCACCTAGGTTGCTTCCAACACTTGGCTATTGTAAATTGTGCTGCTATGAACATTGGGGTGCATAGGTTCTTTTGGATTGGTGTTTAAGTGTTTCTAGGATATAATCCTAGCAGTGGAATTGCTGGGTCAAAAGGTAGATCCATTTTTACTTTTCTTAGAAATTTCCATACTGCTTTCCATAGTGGTTGTACCAGTCTGCAGTCCCACTAACAGTGCCCTAGGGTTGCCTTTTCTCCACAACCTCTCCAATACTTGTTGTTTGTTGCTTTGTTTATGATGGCCATTCTGACTGGTGTGAAGTGGTATCTCATTGTGGCTTTAATTTGCATCTCTCTGATAGCTAGCGATATCGAGCATCTTTTCATGTGTTTCTGGATCTTCTGTATGTCCTCCTTGGATAAGTGTCTGTTCAAGTCCTTTGCCCATTTTTTAATTGGGTTGCTTGTCTTCTTAGAGTGGAGTCGTGTAAGTTCTTTATATATTTTGGAGATTAAACCCTTGTCTGAGGTATCATTGGCAAATATGTTTTCCCATACAGTTGGTTCTCTTTTTATTTTAATACTGTTTTCTTTAGCCGTGCAGAAGCTCTTTATTTTGATGAGATCCCATTTGTTTATTCTTTCCTTTATGTCCCTTGCTTTAGGGGACATATCAGTAAGAATGTTGCTGCATGAAATGTCTGAGATTTTCCTGCTTACGTTCTCCTCTAGGACTTTAATAGTGTCACAGCTTATATTTCAATCTTTTATCCACCTTGAATTTATTTTTGTGTATAGTGTAAGTTGGTGTTCAAATTTCATTTCTTTGTATGTAGCTGTCCAGTTCTCCCAACACCACTTGTTGAAGAGGCTAAACTCCATTTTAACTCCATTTTATGTTGCTGCCCCCTTTGTCAAATATTAATTGATCGTAGAAAATTGGGTTTACTTCTGAGCTCTCTGTTCTATTCCACTGGTCCATGTGCCTGTTTTTGTGCCAGTACCAGGCTGTTTTGATTACAGTGGCCTTGTAATACAGTTTGGTGTCAGGTATTGTGATCCCTCCTACTTTGCTCTTCTTTCTCAAAATTGCTGCAGCTACTCGAGGTCGTTTATGGCTCCATATAAATTTTTGAAGTGTTTGTTCTATGTCTGTGAAATATGCCATTGGTAATTTAATAGGTATTGCATCGAATCTGTAAATTGCTTTGGGTAATATGGACATTTTGATGATGTTAATTCTTCCGATCCATGAACACGGTATATGTTTCCATTTGTTTGTGTCTTCCTTGATTTCTTTCTTCAGCGTTGTATAGTTTTCTGCGTACAGGTCTTTTACCTCCTTGGTTAGGTTTATTCCTAGGTATTTTATTTTTCTTTTTGCTATATCAAATGGAATTTTTTTCTTGATTTCTGCTTCTGCTCTTTCATTGTTGGTATACAGAAATGCCTTTGATATCCAGATATTGACTTTGTATCCTGCTGTTTGGCCAAATTCATTTACTAGGCTGAGCAGCTTTTTGGCTGAGTCTATAGGATTTTCTATGTACACTATCATGTCATCTGCAAATAATGATAGTTTTGTTTCCTCCTTTCCAATTTGGATGTCTTTTATTTCCTTTTCTTGTCTAATCACTGTGGCCAATACTTCCAATACTATATTGAATAGAAGTGGTGAAAGTGGACAACCTTGTCTTGTTCCTGATCTTAGCAGAAAAGATTTTAGCTTTTGCCCATTGAGTATAATGTTGGCTGTAGGTCTCTCAAATATGGCCTTTATTATGTTGAGGAATGCTCCCTCAATTCCCACTTTGCTGAGCGTTTTTATCATAAATGGGTCCTGTGCCTTATCAAATGCTTTTTCTGCATCTATTGATATGATCATGTGATATTTGTCTTTGCTTTTGTTTATGTGATATATTACATTTACTGATTTGCGAATGTTGAACCATCCTAGCATCCCTGGGATGAATCCCACTTGGTCATGATGTATGATCTTTTTAATGTATTGTTGGATGCGGTTTGCCAATATTTTGTTGAGAATTTTAGCATCTATGTTCATCAGCGGTATTGGCCTGAAGTTTTCTTTCCTTGTTATGTCTTTTTCTGGTTTGGGGATTAGAATGATGCTGGCTTCATAAAAAGAGTTTGGGAGTCTTCCATCACTTTGGATTTTTTCAAAAACTTTGTGAGGGATAGGGGTTAGCTCTTCCTTAAATGCTTTGTAAAATTCTCCTGTGAAACCATCTGGTCCTGGGCTTTTGTGTGTTGGGAGTTTTTTGATTACTGCTTCTATTTCATCTGCTGTTATTGGTCTGTTCAGGCTTTCTGCTTCTTCTTCATCGAATTTTGGGAGATTATATTTTTCTAGAAACTTGTCCATTTCACCTAGGTTTTCAAATTTCTTGGCATACAGTTCTTCATAGTAATTTCTTACAATCCTTTGTATTTCTGTGGTGTCAGTTGTAATCTCTCCTCTTTCATTTCTGATTGTGTTTATTTGAGTCCTCTCTCTCTTTTTTCTTGATGAGCCTGCTTAAAGGCTTGTCAATTTTGTTTATCTTTTCAAAGAACCAGCTCCTGGATTCATTGATCCTTAGAATTGTGCTTTTAGTCTCTATGTCATTTAATTCTGCTCTGATCTTGGTTCTTTCCTTCCTTCTACTTGCTCTGGGCTGTCTTTGTTGTTGTTCCTCAAGTTCTTGTAGGCGTAGAGTTAAGTTGTTTGTTTGAGATGTTTCTATCTTTTTTAGGTAGGCCTGTATCAGTATGAACTTCCCTCTGAGGACTGCCTTTGCTGTGTCCCATAAGTTTTGGCTCATTGTGAGTTCATTTTAATTTGTTTCCGGAAACTTTTTTATTTCCTCCCTAATTTCATTCTTGACCCATTCATTGTTTAATAGCATGCTATTCAATCTCCATGATTTCAGGACTTTGTGTTTTTCCCCTTGGGGTTGGTTTCTAGTTTCAGTCTCTTGTTGTTGGAGAAAATGCTTGGTATGATTTCAATTTTCTTGAATTTGTTGAGGCTAGTTTTATGTCCTATTATGTGGTCTATCTTTGAGA